>JBBPNE010000837.1:0-12220 GCA_038090735.1 Xerocomellus amylosporus | reverse complement strand
GATGAGGTCGCCGCAGTCCGCGGAAGGCACGTGGCAAGGAAGGACGACGGGACCGAGAAGTAGAGGAATGGACGATGAGATAAGATAAGGACTAACGGATGGTGCCGATACAGGAGTCCGAGAAGTCCGAGAAGTCCGACGCTCCGGAGTACCGGAGTACCTTCGGACTAAGACGGCTGGGCTCGGACTTGTCGAAGATGGATCGGAGAGGATGTTAGAATGAAAGGGGACTCTGGGTAATGTGGGGAAAGTGGAGGATACGCCTACAGAGACGTACCAGTCTCTACAACGTGCATTGCGTCATTTGTCATCGTTTGTTGTCAGTTGAGGGTGAAGTGAGGGTGAAGTGAGGGTGAGAATGAGGATGAAGATGAGACGAGGGAGAGCGTTCAGTGAGTGTGTCAAAAAAAGAACAAGCGAGCTGCGACTTACCACAGAATTTCCATATTCAGTAATAAATCTGCGGCACGGGTACAGATAAGGGTATGGGTATGGCACAGCGCTACCCGTACCCATACCCAAGCAGTACCCATACCTGCGACCCGCACGGGTTACCGGTACCCCTGCCATTCCCTAATGACCTTAAATAAGCTGGACTTTCCTGGTGGGAGATTCTCAATGAGTCCATGAAGGATCTCGGATTTGAACGACTGAAATCCAATGCTGGTATCTTCTTATTTATGAAGAGAGGTACTTCGATTGTAGTAGCAGTTGTCTATGTTGATGACACTCTATTTTGTGGTCCTGACTGCTACATTTTCTCTTCCTCTTGGTTCAGTCTCTTTCTTTCATTTACCATTTGGGCTACCCCACTCGGTCGAGGCGGTAGAATCCCTCTTGTATTTCACCTATCACGCTCTTCACGATGACCATGATACTTGTCGAAACAATATCCTCTCTTTCTGGTAGTTGCACTCATTCGGTGACTGCTTCCTATTTCCCCCATCTGGACAGTGGCAGTACTTGCCCTTTATGACTGCCTTCCTCTCTCAGTTCTTGGTCCGTGCTCGGTAGTCTAGCACTATAAATAGTGCTCACTTCATATACTCTCTTGCTATCTTATTCTACGCAATCTATTGTGTAGCATTCAAGGTCATCCAGCTAGGACTTCAGTTGCTAGTCTGAGAATGCTAGGTCTATCTAGACTTAGTCAGGATTTCTGTGTGTCTCTGCACTACACTTGAGTGTGCGCTACGACCTTGGTTCCAGGCATCAGCGTAACACTGACATCAAGACCGTAAAGGAGATTGAAGCTGCTTTTATGAAGTGCTGGGACTGTGGAGACTTAGGTCCTGCAAAGGAGTTTCTCCATATGAACATTAGACACAAAGGCAGCAAGATCATGATTAATCAATGCGCTTATCTAGAGCAGATCCTGCAAAGGTTCGAACTCATCAATGCTCGTGTAGCTCCTACCCCTCTTGCTCAGGGTTATCACCCAATGACTCATGAAGGTGTTGTTGACCCGAAAATCAGATCACTCTTCCAACAAGTGATCGGATCACTCCTGTATCTCACGCACGGGACTTGTCCTGATATGGCATATGCAGTAATTGCCCTATCCAAGCACGCCACTAAGCCCTCTAAGGAACATCTTTATTGCGCATTTTATATATGCCACTATCTACTTGGGACTAGATACTACTCCCTTGTATTTGATGGTTCCACAAAGACAGGTTTGATTGCCTATACCGATTCCGATTGGGCATCGGATCCGAATACTAGACGCTCGCAAACAGACTGGTGTATTAAACTAGCAGGCTGCATCTTCAGCTGGCAATCTCACCAACAGTCCCATGTGGCACACTCGTCCACGGAAGCTGAATATGTTGTGCTATCAGACTGTAGCAAGCAGGTCGTGTGAATTCGCACAATCAAGGAAGAACTTGGCTATACCCTAGAGCCAATACCGATCTGTGGAGATAACCAAGGTTCCATATTCATGGTAGACAATCCGGTTACGGAAAGTCGATCAAACCATATCGATCTTAGATGGCATGGCATCCGCGACCATGTCAAAGAAGGCCTCATCGAGATCTTTTACATCAAGGGTACCAAAAAACCCGCCGATGTGTTTACCAAGAATCTTGGTTTGGAAGCTCTCAGCAAGTGCCGCAAGCAGTTAGGTCTCATTATGTACGACAAACCGCAGTCATAGTACTGTACTTGCTTATGCACTGTTAAAGACCGTGCAACTCCTGACCGGACTTCTGAAACTCCGAAAATCTCGGAGTTCGCTCGGACACAATGGGACGTCGGCCTCAGCTTATGTGCTGTGCCCTTGTTGCAGTTCGGGTCCTGGAGGTCGGAAGAGGTCGGAGATGAGTGTCGGAGACGGAGGTGAACTCCGACGGCGATCAGACGGTGATCGTGACAGCTGACGATGAGGGGGAGCAAACCCGAGGTGTTTGGGGACGAGAGGACCATGAGGGGATTCGTCCCAAACAGGCAAGAGGGTGATCAAAGACTAGGAGTTTGTCTATGTCGATATTTGAACTAAAGTACAGGAGTGTAATCGTACAGTATATATACTATTGGAATGACTACAGAATCGGAAGCGGACATACATAGGATTTCGGGGCAGTGTTCCGGAGCTATGAACACCCCGAGCTGTGGTCACACAGCCTCGGAGGAGTCTTGCGTCCGGAGTACAGATGCGGTTAGCGTAAGGTACAGAATGGAGAGGAACTAAAAGAGATACGCTCGGAACTCTGAAATCTTGGAGGTGTATGAGTTCGGAGACGCAGGGGAACAAGGTCCGGAGCGCTGAAAATGTGGAGCAAACTCAGAAGAGCTCAGAGGAGCTCAGAAATGGAGTAGGAGGGAAATACATAAAATCTGGTATATGACATGCGCTCAGAGTAGCTGCTTAGCAAGGGGGAGTGTTGACATTGTACTATACTATTTCATTCTTTATTGTAGTGTAGTGTAGTATACTGTAGATGGCAACCACTATTACATAAGCGAGCCACCAGTACCTATATTCGAACTCAGTGTCTGAGTTCTAATAGCATCTTGTCCACCTACCACTACGTGCCATTACAAGTGTTTCCATACAACCGGTGAGCACTAGTACTTCCTCCCTCAGAACTAGTCTACGCCTGGTACTTCAACATGGCCCATCACCCCAAATACTCCACTGACCCCCTCCCAGCCACCCACCACCACTCGTACGTGCCCGCAAGCGCACCGGCACCATCACCCAAATGACCCGAAACACGCTGCAAGTGCACTGGCAGGCCCACCACACCCTACTTGTAGGTGCTCTGTCACCCCACCACAGCACATGCACCACCCCTCGTGCCCCAAGTACATCCACAACCTACCTGCCACACCCCTCATGTGTGCATGGACACCCACCCACACCCACCGCGTACAGAAAAACGCGTGCAGGTCCTGCGGCCCACCACCACTGCTCGGCAACCCGGCCGCATGCACCACGCACCACACCGTGGTCCATTGGTCCGTCCTTTTTTCATTTCCTTTCTCTTGTCACATCTCCGCCTGTATTCCGGCTCACTCACCACCACTTGTCTGTGTAGTTACCATCCTGTAATAGTAGTTACTCATGAATATATATGATGCTTCTCCTCTGTCCTTTTCTGTCTGGAATGAGTGAACCAAAGTAGGTATATGTGTGAGGAATACAAGTACTTTTGAAGAACATTATCTGGAAATAGGTTATTATTCCTGAAAATTACAGAAATGATTTGGGGAACCAGTAGTTAGCATACAATTACAAGTATTCTGGTAAATTCTTGTAAATTCATATAATACTCTATATTAACAGATTTTTCTTGAGAATATCTATTATTCCCATCAATTATCAGTGGGAGGGTTTTCCTGATGTCCACAGCCACAAAATCAAAGTACTGCCGAAGGAAACCATATGTAACATGGGAGTCTGTGCACAGTTCATCTGAATTGTGCACTAAATGCACACCATTGCGATCAACAGTATCTTCCACTGTGCAATCAAACAATTGGAAGTGAATCATTATTGAGAGGAATTCACGTACTCCTTCCAATGCTATTGATACCAGTTGCCTTCTGATAGCGAGGAGACTGATGAGCAGGGAGATGCAGCCACCATTCCGATACAGTGACTGTATGACAACAAAACATTGTTGGACTGCAAACGAGTGTAGGTGACAACTAGTAAGAAGGTTAGCAACTTGCGAAACACTATGCAGATCATGCAGCACACCGTAAACACTTACGGAATGCCTATAACTCACAATTCAGTATCACATGCACCACAGAACGAACGGGTGAAACACAAGCCTTGGGATTGTACAGGGGACGATGTGAACAATCCATCCATTCACTAACTTCGCTTGTGGCTGCAGCATCCAGTCTCATATCCGGCATTACTTAGTTAGGTAGGGTATCGTCGTCACACTCTGGATTGTGAAACCTGTCCCTTTTGGGTCCAGGAACATGTTGAGTGTGAAAATGTTATCTAATCATCAACTATAAACTGTAAAGTTAAGGTTTGCTTGGTGGGCGGCTGGTGTCAGTCGTGTCATGGATGTTGTGGTTTTTCTCCCTTCTCTTCATCTTGTATCCGCTTCCTTGTGCTTATCTCTTTCTTCATATAATGTCTCACACCGTTCCTTGTCTACCACTGGGAGAGACACTCTTTCTTGCCTTGCTTATCTCTTATCTCTTTGTCTTGGACTATCTCTCCTCTAACTGATTTTCTCGTTTCGGTTACATAATCCTTATTACTCATCATTCTCTGAGATTCCCCAGTGTTCTCTGATTACATGTCCCCTAGTATTTATACTCCTCTGTCAGTATCTAGTTCCTCACTCTTGATCTATGCAATACAAGCGTAATCTTTTGTCCTTGACCCTCAGGTCTTGCCCCTGAAAGTCTCTCAGTGAATCCCCACTTGGTCTTAGTCTTAATGAATGCAGAGCTTGTATGTGTGTTAAACACTACACAGGAGGTATCTGTCATATACCAGATTTTATGTATTTCCCTCCTACTCCGTTTCCAAGCTCCTCCGAGCTCTTCTGAGTTTGCTCTGCATTTTCAGCACTCCGGACCTTGTTCCCCTTCCTTTTCGAACTCATACACCTCTGAGATTTTGGAGTTCCGAGCATATCTCCTTTAGTTCACCTACATTTGTACCTTAGACTAACCTGATCTGTACTCTAGACCCAAGACTCCTCTGAGGCTGTCCGCTTCCAATTCCGCAGCTTATTTCTGTCGTATATATACTGTATGACTATGCTCCTGTAGATGAGTTCAAATATCGACTTAGACAAACTCCTATTGTCTTTGACTTTCCTCTTGCCTGTTTGGAATGAATCCCTTCGTGGTCCTCTCATTCCTGAACACCTCGGGTTTGCTCCCCCTCATTGTCAGCTGTCATGACCACTGTCTGATCACTGTGACCTCCGGGACCCGAACTGCAACAAGGGCACAGCACATAAGCTGAGGCCGACATCCCATTGTGTCCGAGTGTACTTTGAGATTTTCGGAGTTTCGGAAATCTGGTCAGGAGTTGCACAGTCCTTCACAGTATCTCTCAAGAGGATAATGCAGAGGGAAGCTATAGAAGAATATAAGTAAGAAAGACTTACTTATGAAGCTTCTTGCTGTTCAGAGAGAATAGAGTGAGTTGAGAGGGTAGGACTCATTCTATTTGAGAGGTGGTTAAGCCACCTTTATATACTACAGTTGTGTGTGCACAGACCAAGTACATATATGGCAATAGTGCCAAAAGGAGTAATCCTTATCTCTGATAAAAGATAAGAGATAAGAGTCTAGATCATAATGTCATCATACTTATGTAAGACAGTCTAGGCCCGGCTGTAATAGAAGTTCAGAAGTAGAATGAGCTAGACCTTATGTCAAATATAAATCTCAGCACTCCTCCTTGAGATTATGATAAGGATGAAGAGACAAAACAAAGACCTTTATGAATGCTTTTGAACTTGGCAGGTGATAAATTCTTGGTGAAAATGTCTGCGAGTTGATCATCATTAGGAATATATGTAAAAGAGATCTATTTTATCTCCTTCTTCCACACATTTTCAGATGTAGTGGTAACTGATTCCTATGTGTTTTGATTGTGTTTCTTGAGCTGGATTGATTGTCAAAAGATACTGTAGCTCCCTGGTTATCACAGTAAAGTGGCACTTTTGGTATATTAAAACCAAATTTGCCTAAGAGTGACTTTATCCAAGAGATTTATCTTGCGGTATCTGACATTGCCATGTATTCCACTTCAGTAGAGGATAATGCTATGGTTTTCTGTCTTCTGGTTAATTATGAGACAGGTGCATTAGGGAGGAAAAGAACATATTCTGTGATGGATTTCCGATCATTAGGATTAGCAGCCCAATCACTACCTGTGTATTCAAGAAATCCGTCGTGGTTGGCACCATTAAACTTTAAAGTAAGATTCTTGATTGCACCAAGATATCTAACAATATAAAGTGCTTGACTAAGATGTTCTTGAGAGGGATTAGCACAGAATTGTGACATGTGGATGACCACAAAGGCTATGTCTGGTCTTGTTCCAAGCATGATGTAAAGAGAAGATCCTATCACAGATTGATACTGTGAGCGGAGCTCGGAAGTAGCTTCCATTTCTGAGATTCTTGGATTATAACCGGTGGGTAGAGGTATCCTTGCCAGTTTAGCATTTTGTAACCTAAATCGTTTGAGAACTTTGTTTGCATAATCGCACTGATCAAGAGTGATCATGCGTTCCTTGCGGTTGCGGGTGATACACATGCCTTGGTATTCCTTGGCTTCTCCAAGATCTCTGGTTTCCCAGATCTTCATAAAATCTTCTTTGTGTCCTTTCACAATCTTTGGATTAGAACCCATAAATAGGACATCGTTGACGTAGATGACTATAACAACTATGTCAACTCCTATATATTTAGAGTGCACGCCAGCATCCAAGCGTGTTCAGGTATATTCCAAATGGAGTAAGGATTTGTGAATCTCTTTATTCCATTGTAGTGCTGATTGTTTTAAGCTGTAAAGGCTTTTCAGCAGTTGACAAACCTTTCTTTCTTGGCCTTTTTTAATATAACCTTCTGGTTGATCCATATAGATCTCTTCATCTAGTGATCCATAGAGGTGGGTGGTTTTGACATCAAGTGACTTGATATCCCAGTCCTCAAGGGCAGCTAGAGCAACAAGAATCTGCACAGTTTTGAAGTGTTGAAGTCCAGGTGTAGACTAGTCTGAGGTAGAGGAGGACTAGTGCTTACCAGTTGGTTAAATGCTGAGTAACGGCATGTAGTGGTTAGTGGAAGAGATGTTATTAGAACTCAGATGCTGAGTTTGAAACTATATACTACAGGTTCACTTATGTAATAGTGTTAACTATATGCAGTATACTATAGTATTACTACAAGTACATTGAACAGTATAGTATTTATTCAACACTCCCCCTTGCTAAGCAGCTACTCTGAGTGCATAAGCAAGATATGTACAGTACTATGACTGTGGTCTGTCGTATAGTTCCAGACCTAACTGTTTACAGCAGCTGCTGAGGGCTTCTAAACCTAGATTCTTGGTAAACATATTGGTGGGATTTTTAGTTCCTTTGATGTAGAATATCTCAATGAGGCCTTCCTTGACGTAGTTGCGGATGCCATGCCATCTGAGATCAATATGCTTTGAGTGACTTTCCATTACCAGATTGTCAGCCATGAATATAGAACCGTGGTTATCACCACAGATTGGAATGGGCTGTAAGGTACAACCCAATTCTTCCAAGATTGTATGAATCCATACGACTTGCTTGCCACAGTCCGATAGTGCAACATATTCAGCTTCCGTGGACAAGTATGCCACATGGAATGGTTGGCAAGATTGCCAGCTGAAGATGCAGCCTGCTAGTTTGATAAACCAGCCTGTTTGCAAGTGTCGTGTGTTCGGATCTGATGCCCAATCAGAATCAGTATATGCAATCAAGCCTGCCTTTGTGGAACCATCAAATACAAGGGAGTAATAGTGTGTTCCGAGTAGGTAGTGGCATATATAGAATGCACAATCAAGATGTTCCTTATAGGGCTTAGTGGTGTGCTTCGATAGGGCAATCACTGCATACGCTATATCGGGATGAGTCCTAAGCATGAGGTACAGTAGAGATCCGATCACCTGTTGGACGAGTGATCTGATTTTCGGGTCGACAACACCTTCATGAGCCATTGAGTGATAACCCAAAGGGAGAGGGGTAGGAGCCACATGAGTGTTGACGAGTTTGAACCTTTGCAGGATCTTCTCAAGATAAGCGCATTGATCAATCATGATCTTGCTGCCTTTGTGTCTAATGTTCATATGGAGAAACTCCTTTGCAGGACCAAAGTCTCTGCAGTCCTAGTGCTTCATAAAAGCAGCTTTAATCTCCTTAACAGTCTTGATGTCAGGACCACAAAACAAAGTGCCATCAACGTAGACAACTGCTACGACAATTGAAGTGCCTCTCTTCTTGAATAAGAAGATACCAGCATCGGATTTCAGATGTTTGAATCTGAGATCCTTCATGGACTTGTTAAGAGTCTCCCACCAGGCAAGTCTGGCTTGTTTAAGGCTGTACAGGGCACACTTCAAGCAGAGCACTTTATGCTCTTGCCCCTTGACTATAAAGCCTTCAGGTTGCTTCATGTAGATCTCTTCATCTAGCTTGCCATATAAATAGGTGCTTTGAACATTGAGGCCTTCAATATGCCAGTTCTCAAGGGAGGCCGGTGCAAGCATTAAGTGCACCATCTCAAACCTTATGACAGGGGAGAAGATATGATCAAAGTCTATGCCTTTGACCGAAGAGACACCTTTCGCTACAAGGCGGGTGCATTTGCGGCCATTGGGTTTGACGTCAAAAACCCAGTAGTTGTTAATGACTTTGCAGCCTTTTGGTGCATCCACAAGCTCATATAAACTCTGTTCTTGGAGCATGTTAAGCTCAGTCCAGTTTGTTGGTCTGATGGCAAGGTTTGAATATCCCTGTAGGTCCATTGCGGATTGGTTTGTTTTCTGCAGATACTGTGGGTAACACCTTGGAAAGTAGGTAGGTGGCCAACCCAGATCCCCCTTACAACATAGTTGTTCAACGTCATCCTCACTTTCAGTAGTGGTAGGAGGAGGTTGGACTGGTGTGTCAGGAAATGGGCCAGGTAGTGGCTGTCGCTGTGCATTGCAATCTTCGCGCTATAAAGAAGATAGGTGGTGTGGGTCTATCTGAAAAGTGCTCTAACCTCTCCTAAGTCAATAGGGAGGAAATCCGGTTAGTAGCAACACCTAGAAAAGAAGGGGAACAATAGGTTCGTCCCTTATGGATCCTAGGAGGAGAGGAAATAGTAGGAGGGTAATGTGAAGGCTTACTGAACCCTCTTCAAGACACAGGATGGTCGTCCTAACACTTCCAGGATCGCTGGACTGGTGTAGGATACTGAGGAAACAGTTGCGCACTACTTCTGGGACCGTCAGACTAGTAGTGTGTGTGCTGGACTGTATTCGTACTGTGGGCAAGACTTGCTATAGGTGGGTTTGTAAAGGGAGGATCTGTCCGAGTAAAAGCAGTTCAGACTCGAGAGACTGTTAGAAAAACTGGAAGATCATTTTTAAGGTGCACATACAAGACTCTTATAGTCTGGGCATTCCCAAGAATGTCGAATGTGAAACACAAACAAAGAAACAGAAGATATGTAAGTAAATGCAGTGTCGTACAGGACTTATGTGATATATGTATCTGGATAAGCGTGAAATATGGAACATAAAATGCGTACTAGAAGGAACTGAGAGAACAATGTGAAGGAACTCACTGATTAACTGGAAGGAGCACAGATGAGGATAGGACTGGACAGCAAAGGATTCAATCTGGAGGAAACAGAATCCGGTTTGGCAGAAGTGCAGAAGATGAGCAGTACTTGCTGTGGATGAAGCGGAAAGGTGTTGAATGTGAGAGGATGGAATGGGGAATGTGTGAGGGCATAAGGTGATAGATAATTGATGGAGCTGTGCAACCAGTGAATGTAGATTCCCTACAGCACTCAATATCACAGACTGGTTCTGTCGGATGACAATCGTCACTAGGGCTCTGCATGGGTATGGGTAACCCACATGGGTTGTGGGTATGGGTACATGGTGGGTATGGGTGTGGGTTCAGTTCTTGGATACCCATACCCATACCCATACCCATACCCACAGCCTAGTGACAGGTGGATACTGTTACAGTTTTTCTCCGTTGTCATCGTTTGTATCTTCTTTCCTTCGCTCATCGTACTCATGTCCTAATGGGTATGTTTCGCTCGGACTGGATTCACTGTCTCCTCGTCGTTGATACACTGAATCCCTCTTTCTTTGTCTTATGATCGTCTCGCACCGTTCCCTATTTACTACCGGAGGAGACATGTTCTTATCGCTGTTATCTCATATCTTCTTATCATCGGACTTAGCCCTCCTTAACTGATTCTCTCATATCAGTTACGTGTTCCTGATTACTCACTGTTCTGTCCGATTCTCCGATGTTCTCTGATGACGCGTCCCTTAGTACTTATACTAGACCGTCTGTATTATGTACTTCATTCTTGATCTACGCAATCTAGCATTGACTTGCATCCTTGACCTTTGGTCTTGTCTTCAGTCTCCTCAGCCCTAGTCTCTTTCGAGGCCTCTTAGTCCCTCGAGTCCCTAGAGTCCCTTCGTCATCAGAACCTCTGCCTCAGAGATGTTGTGACTCTTCGTGAGTTCCTCCTCTGACCCAGACGTTATCTCGCTTCGACTCTTGTCGACGTCTCGCGTAACAAGTGGGAAGGATCCGAGGCTGGCGAAATCGTGAAGGTCAACAATCTACTGTTGTACCTTCTTCAAGTGAAAGTTCCCCTGTACGGTATACAAGGCCTCCGGAACCTAAATGATGTAATTCATCGTTCTCAACGTCTTGCCCATCCCGTTTCCATCCCATCCAACTATACTGGCAACGACGTTTACATTCCGGAGAATGGCCGTAAGGGACCTTATGATGCACCCGATTTCCCCTATATGACGCGTACTTCTTTCGACAGTTTCGCGTATTGGAAGGAACCTATCGCTTCCATCTATGAAGGCTTAGGTTTATCTTTTCCCGTCGCTTCTTACCATGACACCATGCAGATTCCGGTTCACAACCAAGGTTTTGAAATCCTTCGTCAGGATCGTTTTTCGGTTTCTAGATCGTTTGGCGAAGTCGTTTTCGCCAGAACCTGAATGAAGTCCTTGATGGACCTCTCATTCAACGTCTTATTAGGGATCCTACTTTCAATGATCCTAATGATGGTGACATCTTTCGTTGCATGAACATCGAAACAGGGTTCTACGATTTCTGGTACTCTCACCAGTCAACCGCTCCTCTACGCGGTTTTAATGAAATCCCGACGCAACAGTTTTGGAACCGGGTCATAGATGCAAGGTGGCGACGGGTTGGGAAGAGGAAGAACCCATGGTATAACAAGTGGAGGCGCTTATCAACTCTTGCAGATATCAATGCAAACAGAGTCCTCGTCGACCTCCCTGTCCATTGACCTCTCCTCCGCAGACATTACGATCCTCGACTCTTGCGTGAGCAAGAAGAAATCACTGCCAATGGCAACATATCTCGTCTCACAATCAGCAGTTCTGCTTCGGCTCCCGCACAAAGCATGGCCCCTACCAGTTTGGTTAGGAGGTCACTACGCGAATGTCGTCAAGCCAGGGTACGGTCTGTGTGTCCCTACTAAAGCCGAGTACTTCACTTTCTCTCATCTTCACCTCGCTGCTTGTACTACCAAATATGTTTATCCACCTTATGTAACCCACAATAAAGCGTCGATTTCAGTCCGTTTACCAAATGGCCAATTTGGCTCGTTCAGAAATCCCCATTTCTTTGAACAAACAGATTTTATGAAATTCGAATTACTCAATCTAGAGTATTTTCGGAATCGACCGCTGGTTACATATACATATGTATACAAGCGAGGAAGAAGTTGAAAGGGACTTAGGAGGTTCTATTGCTGACGAATCACCCTTATCAGATCTTACGGAAACAGACAATGACAATGATCCCGATCTTTCGGGAATCTCCACAGGACAAGTTGCACTGAATCCCATACCTTCTCCATTAAATCCTGAAACACTTACTAATCTCCCTTTTATGCAGACCTTTGTAGCAAATATCTTTATCTTCTGAAGATCTATCTCCATCATGTCTTTCAACATCAACTCCGCT
>JBBPNE010000836.1:0-12248 GCA_038090735.1 Xerocomellus amylosporus | reverse complement strand
CATGGGGTGTAGCAAGCTCTGGTTCGGCACGCCAGTCTGATATGGGGGAGCATGGTATGGCATAGATCCTGGTGGTAAATAATATGGGTGGTATCCATACCCGCCAGCCGAAGGAAAGAACCCTGGCATCATCATCCCGCCGGCAGGTGGCATAGTTGGCCCCCCGGTGGCAGGATTCGTGCCGGCACTGGCCTGAGACTCAGAGTCGGGGGTGGTGGTCTCCTTTGCTGCATTGGGATCACAGGGCTTGGATTTATGACTAGGTGGCTTGACCTGGACTAGCGAAGGTTTGCGCCCGATGATTGTTTTGTTACACATCTAATAAAGTTATTGGTCGTGATATACAAAAATTGAACGCTGAAGTACATATGACTTGATATGCCCACTGTCCAAGGTGGGTATGTGTGAGTCAGCCATGACATTTACTGCTGGCAGCGTCTGGGTTGCACCAGCAATAGATTGGTGTCTCGGGTGATGTGGTATGTTCCTCACACGTCCAATACTCTTGTAGTTGCTTTACGATTTCTGCGCGATGCGCACTCCCATAAAGTTGACCATCTTGACGACCAGCCTGAGCCTGAGCCTGAGTCGATTGCATAGAGTTTGATTGCTTGGATTTTGCCATTTGCGAACCCTAAAGGTGATGATATGTATCCGAAAGTGTGCAAATGAGTAATTCAGTACGTACCGTGCTGCCCGTATTGTTGTTAGTGGGCATACCATTGCCCGTTGTTGCGTCTTCAAAGAAGACAATGATCTTCTTGGCGGGACGCAATGAGGGCAATCCATTGGCAAGGCGTGGCGGCACAACAAGCTTTCTCAACCGAGACAAGAATATCTGAAGTTCTTCGTCCGACTTGATAGACATCGCCCTGTCTTTGACCTTATCACTGCTCAAGCAATAGCAAAGCACAAGATTGTGTGGGTGGACGTTCAGCTTCTGAGCGACAACAGCACGAAGGCCATCCAATGAGATTTCTGACGTTACTTGGAATGGACAGTTTGTGTCCTGGATGCGGACTGTTACGCTTGGCCCAGGTAGGGACAAATGTAGACTCGATGGTCGAGGGACTAGAGGTTTCGAGAGCACGGGACCGACAACGTCGGGTCAAGGGTTCGGCCTAGACGTGGTTCAACTAGGACTTGTACTACGAGTCTAAGGCTCATAGGGACGAGGGGAGAACTAGAGCGCCTACTCAGAAGTAAGGCAAAGACTTAGAGAGATCCAAAGGAGATGAGGAGGAGCTAAGACCGTGTATTGAGGAGGTCAAAGTTAGAGAGAAAGTACAGGAGTAGGCGCTACTTAAATATGTGGAGACTCAACGCACAGACCAAGCTGTGTGTATAGTACTAAGTCTGAGGAAACTGAAAGCGGACAGGGTGGGCAGTGTAATAGAAAAGGAAGAGAGCTGTGTGAACACAGGAACTGAGATAGCGTCCAATGAGAAGTAAGCGTGAGTCACAAGAAGACATAGCCATACATAGCGTGTAGGAAAGAAGCTATGTTTAGGTACAGGGCGTTCCAAGGGAACGGTTAGAAGATGAGTCAAGGTTTGATGAGGTTAGAAGGAGCAAGAGGAAAAATATAGCCATACTGAGGCGAACATAGCAAATTGTAACATGGACACTGCACTCGATTTGAAAAGCTAGAGTACGTTATATGTAAGAAACGATGTGTAGTTAGATACGAACTCCAGAACTTACAACATGTCTCAGAATCATATGATCCGCAATCAGCCTGTTTGCCTGACTGCTTTTCACGCAGTGCTTTAGGCTTGGGTTGAGTGCCTGCCAGGTGTTGTTGAATCTTTGCATCAAGGGCGCCATCAGAGTCTTCATGATTGCTCAGATCACCGTCCAAATCACCACCACTTGAGACAACAACATCAAGGTCAAAGTTTTCTTCTTTGTCTGATTGGTGTTCAGCGAGGCTACTGAATACTGCACCACTAGTAGAGTACATGGCTGAGCCATAATTGCCGGGAAAGCTGAACGTAGGCTGATCTTCATCGTAGGCGGAATAGTCGTACTCAATTTCAGGGATGGGTTCAAGTTGTTTGGCTGCATGTACATTGGGAATGTCGGCCGCGTGTTTAATATGGGAGTGGCCGCCTTGGGCTGATGGGTTTGACGCTGCCGCTTTGCCCTGTGTTTGCAAGCAGGAGATGGCGGCTCTTCTGAAACAACCAAGTAAACTGTCGAGGTTTGCACTAGGGAATCGAGGACTGGTGATACTGACCAGCGACTTGGCTAAGGCCAGGAGCGTTCAGATGGATAGTTGGGTAAAAACCAAGAGAACTAAACTGGAGTTCTCTGGCTGGGACTTGCGCCCTTATATACTACTCTAAGTATTTGTACATGTTTGTACCGAATCTATCGATAAGGGTTCTAGAACATTCCGGAGTCTAGTAGCATGCGGTAGAAGCGTGCATCAAGCACGGCCATGGAATGGAATAGAAGGTAGTCATGAGGCGACCGCACGGCGGTGGCAGAATGGAAGAGAAGCATAGGCATAGCCATGCACTGCACGGAAGTGAAAGGAGTGAGGAGTGCATGCGGCATAGGAAAGATGAATGGTGCGTGTTGAACGCAAGGTGAATCTGAAGAGTCAGCGTAGCTGACTAAGCAAAGATAAAAATAGAATGCAGAAAGAAAACGACTAAGTCCGTACAGGCATGTTAGGCGTGGTGAGCCGTAACAGCTGTCGCTTATTTGGTCATGAGCCATTTTCACAACTCACAAGTTACTGTAGGTTGTTCCAGATCTGCACAAGGTTGTGCTGGGAACAAGGTGGTGGCAAGATCTAGCCCAGTGACCCTAGTAACATCATGCACAAGATAAGCTTGCTAATAATGTGAGAGGGCAGAACATGCATGGTAACCATATCTCGACTTGGAAGGTGCTAGTAGTACTACTCATGATCAATATGAACAATCCCATTTCCTGTTTGGGAACTAACACCTTGGGCGTGATCTGACAAGTTTGTTCGCTTCTTTTACCTCCCCGTGGACTATCTCTTCCAACCATCAAATCTTCCCTTCCAAGGTGATCCACTCTTCATCGCCATTTCACCACAACTGGTCAATGATCTCACAGCACCTTTGCAAAAACAATTCTCGAAGCATGCGCAAGGCGAATGAAAGTGGGAGAAGAGCTTGGCACTTGGTATTTCGTCCAGCTGCAGTGCAACAAGGGTCTGGTCATTGCGCAGAACATTGATTCCCTGACGACTATGTGTATACTGAATATGCACTCCACTTTGATCTCTTTATAGAAAGCTTCATTTCCAGTACTAGCAGCACCACAGTGTGACAACACGACCCTTATCACTTTGAAGACAGTACTGTCTGACATGCGATCATGACCCCCCGCACAGACAATCTCAGGTGGATTTGGGCTGAGGTATGGTGGCATCCGGTCCAAAGGTGGAGCATGGCTGTTTGACCGGACCAGGGGAGTGTTAATAGGATTATCGGAGAGTGAGTGTCTACCGCGATTGTCCTAACGTCGGAATCAGTGCTGATGGACTCATTGAAGTATCCTGCCAGAAATCCAGGGGAGAGTGTATCAACCTAGGCCATCTCCTTGGAACCCAATAGTAAGCATTGTTGCATGGTAGACTTGACAGTGACCACCTACTGATTGACAAATTAAAGGCTCCAACCACCGCAGGTGGCAGTGAGACTGACATGCACGTGATGCCTTTATATGACAAGTAAAGTGCGCACACAGGATCCCTTCATTTGAAAGGGTGCTGCCATAAAGCAGTGATGTGTGCTGACTGCCATCTCTGTAGGTGAAGGATGAGTGTGCTGCCCAACTTTGTTCCCCCACGTCATGCTCATCAGCAAAATGTCCATTGTCTGTGGTCGTCTTTTCATGTCTGTCACAAGTGCCACAGACCCACAGACAGAAAAGTGTGGGTACCTTTCCCAGCTATGTCATTTCTGTACAAAGTAGCTACAAGTTCAAATAAAGTAATCAAAAAGTAGATTTTCAGAGAGACAATTGGGCTCGAGAGGACATGGTGGAGGTGTGACACAAGCAGTTGCGCTCGAATTGACACAGTAGGGTGGAAGACGAGTGATCGGGCTCAAGAGCACATGGTGGAGGTGGGACATGAGTGGTTGTGCTTGAATAGACGTGGTGGGGGTGGCAGATGAGCGGTTGGGCTTGAATTGACATGGTAGGGGTGGGACACGAGTGGTTGGGCTCAAATTGACATGGTGGATGGCAGGAGATGAGTGATTGGGCCCGAGAGCGCATGGTAGAGGTGTGACATAAGTGGTTGTGCTCGAATTGACATGGTGAGGGTGGGAGACAAGTGATCGGGCTCGAGCGCGCATGGTGGAGGTGAGACATGAGCGGTTTTGCTCCAATTGATGCGGTGAGACAAGCGGTTGGGCTTGAATTGATGTGGTGGAGGCAGGAGATGAGCAATTGGGCTCAAGAGCATGTGGTGGAGGTGGGACATGAGCAGTTGGACTCAAATTGACATGGTGGAGGTGGCAGATGAGCGATCAGGCTTAAAAGTACATGGGGGAGGTGGGTTGTGCTTGAATTGACGCGGTGGGGTCGCAGATGAGCGATTGGGCTTGAGAGCGCATGGTGGAGGTGGGAGACGAGCGGTTGTGCTCGAATTGATATGGTGGGGTGGCAGATGAATGTTTGGACTTGAAAAGGCATGGTTGGGGTGGTATACGAGCGGTTGGGCTCAAAAGGACATGGTCAAGGGTGGGAGACAAGCATTCAAGCTCAAATAGACATGGTTGAGTTGAAGGGGAGGAAGAAGTTGGCGAGGGCACAACCTCACTTGTGAAGGTGAGGAACAAGGCAAAGGCCGAGTAAAGCAAGTGTAGGGGTCGTCGTCGTCACAGCAGCAGTGTCATCGTTGTGGTGTTGTTGTTCCATCATCACGATGGTGTTGTTATTATCATTTCATTGGCAAGGACAGTGGGGTGGTGACCAGCTCAGCGAGGAGGCTGGCAAGGGAAGTGTTATGATTGGCTGTGGCACATAGGGAACAGCACAGGTATACCCCTGGGTGTCTGGAGGCATACCCGCACCCGTACCCTGTCTTTACCCATACCCATGACCTGGGTACGGGTAAACATGTGGGTATGCCCTGAGGGGGCCCGTACCCATACCCTGGGCGGGTATACCCACAGGTACAGCCAGGGAGTGGGATGTGAGAGGGCAGCAGTGGCAATGGTGTCATCAGTCGAGACGAGAGACGATGCAGTGCATGCAATTGCGTGCACTGCGTCATTCCTTGTTGTTGTCATTGTGTGTGGAGGGACCAGGCGATGGCGAGGTGAGTCGTTGTCGTTGTCGTCCGTGAGAACACGGTGTAGAGCTCCGAGCTGCTCTAGGTTTGTATCACCTCTTTCTGAGTGTTTCCATCCACTTTCCCGCACCAGTCCGAACTACTCCGGTCCATATTGCACAGTCTGAAGTCCGGAAGTCCGACAACGCGGTCTTAGGACCAAACTGGTCGGACTAATGTCTGGCTTCTTTTAGTATTGTTACACTGGTGCATAGAACCAAGGTCAAAGCGCACACTCAAGTGTAGTGCGAAGACACATAGAAATTCCGCTAAGTCTGTGGTAGGACTTAGGCACTCAGACTAGCAACTAAAGTCCTAGCTGGATGACCTTGAATACATACTACACAATAGATTGCATAGAATCAGATAGGGAGCGAGTACAGGGAAATGGTGCTACTTATATAGGGAACTAAGTATGTGCACGGACCAAGCTGTACTGTAGTTCAACTCCTGAGGCGACTCCAGAGAAAGACATAATAGGCAGGATCTGCCACTGACCAAATGGAGGAAATAGGGAGCAGTCACTGGGTGAGTGCGACTACTAGAAATGGAATGTAAGTCCAAATGGGAACAAGCGAATGACTGTGGAGTGACCGTGACCGCGCACAGACCAAGTGGACTAAAGTGGAAGGCATACATATGCACGTCTGAAAGAGGAGAGAGAGAAAGAGAGAACAGTCACTGAATTGGCATGACTGTCGGGCATCTGATAGACAGAGCGCACGGCAGCTACAACGTCTGGAGAACGGCTGGGGGTTGAGACAACGAGTGGACTGTGCTTGGACGAGCGAGGTGAGAGAGGACTCCACCAAGTGGAAAGCAGAGGAAAAGAGTGACCAACGGTCAAACCGTAACAAGTATTATTTGTTCTCATTAGTATACTTCGGATATTGTTTTCTTACAGTTCCGAACCTTATTCCTAGTAGCTACACAGTCCTGGGCAATTCCCGGACTATAAAATACTGTACTTAGCATTTCTGAATGCATCTTTGATCATCCATTTGTCCATCTCCCTTCTGCGACCTACTTTCCACATGTCTGAGTCCACTATGGGGCTTGTCGACTATGTCCCACACCTTCTGCACCTCTCCGCAACGCGCACGACAGTCCGGTCACCGCTCGGACTACTTTCCCACGCTTCGGACTACCTTCGGACTAACTGCGGTCAACTATAACACCTACTCCTCATCATTCCCTACAACCTGAGTCTTCACTAACCTCCCAGGATCCTCTTTGGGGACGAACATATTGCACCTGCAGACCCCCACACCATAGACCTGACTTACCCCTTTAGTCGGGTTTATTGCTATTCAGTGGTGCTGTCCTCGTCCCCATGAGGGGGGAGAGGGAGAAGGTGTCAGTGTCGGCCCTGCGTCGGCGCTGTTGCGTCATCGTGGGTTGGGTGAGGACGAGGGAGGAGGGCGATGTCGTGGTTGGTTGCAGGAGAGGAGAAGGAGGGGAGAGGATGAGGATGAGGATGAGGACGAGGACTGGGCGTTGTTGCCATTGGTTGAGGGTAAGGGTAAGGGTGAGAGAGAGGGCGAGGTGTCATCGCAAGAGGACAAGGGAGAGGTGAGGGAGAGGGCGAGGCACTGTTGGCGGGGGTAAGGACAAGGACAAGGCGTCATCGTCATCACCGTCGTCAGCAGTTGAGGGAGGGACAAAGGGAGGGGACAAAGGGCATTTTGTCACTGTCACCATCATAAGTTGAGGGGGGGGGGGGTGAGGGTCGTTGTGGGGTGGGTGAGGATGAGTGTTACAGTTTTTCTCCTTTCACATCATTTGTATCTTCTTCCCTTCGCTCGCTGTACTCATGTCTTCATGGGTATGTTTCACTCAGACTGGATCCATTGTCTCCTCGTCGTAGACACACTGAATCCCTCTTTCTTCGTATTATGATCGTCTCGCACCATTCCCAGTCTACTACCGGGAGACACGCTCTTATCTTTACTATCTCTTATCTCCTTATCATCGGACTTAGCTCTCCCTAACTGATTCTCTTATATCAGTTACGTGTTCCCAATTACTCACCGTTCTATATGATTCTCCGATGTTCTCTGATGACGCGGCCCTTAGTACTTACTGTATACTATGCCGTCTGTATTTTGTACTCTATTCTTGATCTACGCAATCTAGCGTTGACTTGCATCCTTGGCCGTCTGCCTCGTCCTTAGTCTCTTAGTCTCTTAAGTCTCTTCCATCTCTTTGAGGCTTCTCAGTCCCTCAGGAGTCCTAGTCCTTCAATCCTTCGAGTCCCTACCTTCGAGACGTTGAGACTCTTCGTGAGTTCCTCCTCAAAGCCAGCTATCGCCCCGCTTCGACTCCCGTCGACGCTTCGCGTAACAGCCTCAAAGAGGAGCAAGACGCTACGGAGCATGAGGAGGAGCGCACCCACAAGGTACCCGCCCCTCTTCGCATCCCTTCCATCCACCTAATCCCAGCGCAATCATCCAAGGAACCCATCAACAGTTCAACCTGCTCACCTCTGGAGAGACCAGTGGACGTCTAGTAGACAAGACTACCTACGTTCCTACCACGGCTCCATCCCTTACCTCCTCGTCCCACAGCACCTTAAACGGAGACGAAGACGCTACCGATACAGGTAACGAAGCTGATACTGACGACGACCTAAGTAGTGTCTCGTCGGAAGATTCCAGTGACTCCCGCTACCCACCACCTTACTGCAACCCTACCTCGTATGCGAAGGCCATCGGGCGCGAGGAGGGATATCTGCTACCGGACCACAGCATCTTCAACCCCACTGAGGTTCATACCTCATCCACTGCGCGCTTCACCCCAATCCGCTTCATAGATGGCTGTTTCGACGGTACCGGCCGGGATGCTCTCAGCGAGTGCCCGATGACAACAGGGTTCATTCCCGCCCTCAAATACAATCCGGACTACACCCCACCGCTGTTCAGCAGTACTTTCCCAACCCCATACGTAGAACCAGCGAATTTCTACGCTACATGTCTATACACTAACGTCAAGAAGTACCTCAACGACTCCACTGGACAAATCTCCACAAGTGAACTCATGGCAAGGTACCCAGCACCCATTTATTTTGGGCGCACCTCCGGGTACGAGCTCCATGTATACCGCGGCCATAGGCGTTATCGGGCCAATTTGCCCGAACTACGGAAGTTGTGGGCGGACACGCTAAACCTTATGCACGCCCTCCACGCTTTACTAACTCGCCACCAAGCCACCGAGTGTATGGAAGAGGACATCCAAGTGTATTTCATAGATGGTAACACTTGCGCCTCAATTCACTTAAACCGGGGCGAATTCTTCCAACAGCGTGCACCCTCAGCTAATCCTCTCTTCTCTGTTGAGGAGACGGGATTCGTGCACTCTGCCTGTGGACTACTGCGCTATTACAGTGAGACCAAGCTCGCTCGGGTCGTCGACTTTATCCTACAACTCCCACTCCCCGACGAAGACCTCGTCGCATCCCTTTTGCGCTGGCATGGTCTCGACATTGACTTTGCGCCATTGAAGACCCCATATGACTCGCACAAAAGCACCTACCGCCTCGCACATCACCTCAAGCTCAACCAAGACAACTTCTATTATAAGTATGGCGACGCCGACATGGTACCGCCACCATACATTCCCTGTTCCCTCTTCCAGATCACTCATACTAAATGGTGACCACTTCTTACCTTTTATCCCAGACCAGATCCCTTTTACGAAACATGTAAAATGTTTGGAAAACCCCTCGACGCGCTTCGCGTGTCTCACCGTTTCGCTTCGTTTCCTTTGCGCTACTTACTGTACTAATACGATAGCAGTCGACGCGAGCTACCCACTCGCGTCAAGTTCCCTTTTACTTTTCTTGACCACGCCCACATCGTATGGGCGGAGATACGAAATACTTACATATGTTTACCTTCTGATACCTTTTATGCCTCCCTTTTTTTTGTTACCAAGTATGTTGACCTACTGTAGTACTACGAACTTGTCTCAAGTCGAGCGGCGCATACGACTCCACTATGTGTTTCTAGTGTAGCCCGAATACCAATACCATTGGGTGCACAACCACACCAATTGTGACTAAGTACATACAAAATAGTTATAGCCTACTTAAATACCTGAGTATATACCTTAAGGCAAATGGAAGCACCTTAATACCAATTAGGCTGTGTCCATACCTAATGACTGAGTTGCCCCTAATTACAAATGGGGAAAACCGGATCATATACCTAACAATTAATGTACAGCATCACACATAACTGTTACGCGAGACGTCGACAAGCGTCGAAGCGGGGTAACGACTAACTTCGAGGAGGAACTCACAAAGAGTCACAACGTCTCGAAGATAGGGACTCGAAGGATCGAAGGACTAAGGACTCCTGAGGGACTGAGAGGCCTCAAAGAGATCACAGGGACTTGTGGGACTAAGGACGAGGCGGACGGCCAAGGACGCAAGTCAACACTAGATTGCGTAGATCAAGAATAGAGTACAGAATACAGACGGCTTAGTATAAGTACTAAGGGACGTGTCATCGCGGAACATCGGAGAATCAGGTAGAACAATGAGTAATCTGGAACACGTAACTGATATGAGAGAATCAGTTTGAGGAGAGTTAAGTCCGATGATAAGAAGATAAGAGATAGCAAAGATAAGAGCATGTCTCCCCCGGTAGTAGGTAGGGAACGGTGCGAGACGGTCATAAGACGAAGAAAGAGGGATTCAGTGTGTCTACGACGAGGAGACAATGGATCCAGTCCGAGCGAAACATACCCATGAGGACATGAGTATGGTGAGTGAAGGAAAGAAGATACAAACGATGACATAGGAGAAAAACTGTAACAGGATATGGTTGAAGAAGAGTTTATGTAGCGTATGAAGGATTTCAGGTACGAGGAAAATGGATGGATCACTATGCAGCCAGTCTCTCCAAAAGGGTAGGTGGACACCAAGGAGCAGGAGCTCCTTGCATGCCTTCTGGGTATAGAAAATGTGACCAGAGCCGGGATTGAACCAGCTGTTGAAATCCTCATATTTTACTATTAACTTTAGTTCGTTTTTCATGATTAACATTATACTTATCAGTTACATGAACGTTCTAGACCAACATGACGTCATATGACATCATTATTGCAACATATTGCACCATGATCACGCCATAGCACGACATTACTGCACATGGCTTATTCATACACCTTTTATGGTCGTTTCATGCCCTTTATGGCATATACTCATACAGAGACAAACAATGCCGTTTCACAATATAAGGAGGACTTATTCCTCCTCAATTTATCAAGTTGTCTCGCACCCCAAAGTGTGATAACTTCTAGCAAGACTTACTTGCAAGTGCTTCCAACAGTATATTGAGTAGTGTTCTCTCTCACTGGGTATCTCCCCTTCATTGTTGCCTTTGCACCAATTGGAAGTAGCGATTCCAATAGGTTATGAGCCCCGCCTAGACAATTAGGATCGTCGTCATGATGCCCTATAACAGTCTCGCGTTGTTGGCTGCACTTGCTCTTGGTTTTATGTGGCTACTCAGTGGTTACTTGACATCATTTGTCGAGTTACTTCAAACCTTTGTGTTTCACGCTTTTGTGATTGCATTCTTCTTTGTTCTCATTCGTTATACAACAAGAGAAGAAGAGACACTGACATGAACCCTTCTTCATAACCGTTTGGGTCCTCCAGAGACTTTAAACAAGGTTCGTGCTCATAGATCCAATCGCATTACACATTGATGTACTTGAAGGTGCCATCGCGACTTTGATCGCAACGAGTGCCCTCTTCTCTGTGGAGATCATTGCGTTCACCCGCAGTGTCAAAATCGTTGTTGTCCAGATCTGTTTCCTCCTCCTCCGTCGGCTTCTCTCCCTATCCCCTCTCCATCGGCTTCTCTCCCTTTTCTAAGACAACCGCCTTCTACCCCAATCCAATCAGCCTTTATTACCTCCTACGCTGATGACTTCCTCATCGAACTCTGTTGTCACACCGGTTCCGCGATACCCAATCGCGATAGAGCAGACAGAGCTTACGTATCCTTCATCAACCTCTGCCTCGACCTCCAGGAGTACATCGACTGTTACACGAGACGTCGACAAGCGTCGAAGCGGGGCAATAACTAACTTCGAGGAGGAACTTACAAAGAGTCACAACGTCTCGAAGATAGGGACTCGAAGGATCGAAGGACTAAGGACTCCTGAGGGACTGAGAGGCCTCAAAGAGATTGAAGGGACTTATGGGACTAAGGACAAGGCAGACAGCCAAGGATGCAAGTCAACGCTAGATTGCGTAGATCAAGAATGGAGTACAGAATACAGATGGCTTAGTATAAGTACTAAGGGATGCGTCATCAGAGAACATCGGAGAATCGGACAGAACAGTGAGTAATCAGGAACACGTAACTGATATGAGAGAATCAGTTAAAGGAGAGCTAAGTCCAATGATAAGAAGATACGAGATAACAATGATAAGAGCATGTCTCCCCCGGTAGTAGACAGGGAACGGTGCGAGACGATCATAAGACAAAGAAAGAGGGATTCAGTGTATCTACGACGAGGAGACAATGAATCCAGTCCGAGCGAAACATACCCATGAGGACATGAGTACGGTGAGCGAAGGAAAGAAGATACAAACGATGACAAAGGAGAAAAACTGGAACATTACCCCCTTCGTACAATTGAGCCCCAGGTTCAATCAATATCCCTCTAGGAAGTTCCGGATCCAGAGGGGGGAGGAGAGCCGAAGATATGGGTGGCCTGTTCAGCGGAACATGTTTCAAAAGGACAGTCGTCTGCCACAAGTCCATGTCGATTACAAACCGTGCAGATCCTGGAAGGACAGAAGCGGGTGGAATGTCCCCAGCGGCGACAAAAGTCGCATTGGAGAGTGAGACAAGAGGACTGGGGATGTCCAGGGGCGGAGATATGACAGTGGGGACAGACATAC
>JBBPNE010000835.1:0-12295 GCA_038090735.1 Xerocomellus amylosporus | reverse complement strand
CTCAACCTCCCATCGGACCCCTGCGGTTCAAAGCACCTCTGCCGATAACCCAGCCGTCACAAGTCATCCAAGATGCTTCACAGTTTGGGGATGCCTGTCCCCAACCTCCATTATCAATCCTCGGCGCCAACACGAGTGAAAACTGCCTGTTCTTGAACGTACGCTCTGTATCCCTCGAATGTCTTGTAAAGGGTATAATACCGTTTGGTAGGTATGGCGGCCAACAGGAACTTCCGCAGTCGCAAAACTACCCGTGATGGTCTGGTTCTATGTAAGTCTATTCTTAATTTTACTGGGGTTTCCTTACGAGTTGGGCGTAGGGGGGAGCGTATACTATCAAGTCAGTCTCTACTAGGTGAATCTTGCCGGCAATGTTTCATTACATAGTTGGTTTCGTAAATAGTGCCGCTTCCAATCCCGCGTATAATCCTGCCAGTGAGTTTCTTCTTTGCTCTTAACAATGTGATTCCACCATCCGCTTTAGGGATAATCAATATGAGTGTGACAATTGGGAAACCAATTGTTTTCGTTTCTATGTGGGTTCATAGGCCAATTTTCCGTGCCAATATGTACTTATCCACGCAGGAATTATCGGGAGAATACGTTTGGCTTCGTGAGCTGTCTAAAACATGGCCACGTTGGAGAGAACTGACGATTCTCAACAGTTGGCGAGTGCCGATGTTCCCCCCGAGGATCTCAATGCTGGTCTTTTGGACCAGAAGGCAGCACTTATATTCATACAACAGAATATCGCGCACTTTGGTGGCGATCCATCCAAGGTGCTGACTATCTTGCTGTGGTATCCACAACGTACTGAACGCTCGATTAAGGTCACAATCTGGGGTCAGGTAGCCAGTTTTTATTCTTGACTCTGAACCCCGTAACGATGATGCCATCTAGTCTGCTGGTGCTGGTAGTGTCGAAGCGCAAATGCTGTATGCGACCGAACCCACCTTGTTTCGTGCCGTAATCGCAGATTCGTCTACCGGACCCTTGTGAGTCACTCCGAAAGAGATCGTATCCATTTACTTGATGAATCTCGTTGTCAGCAAGAACTCACCGTATGCTTGGCAGTATGACAAACCAGGGATGCCATACTCCCGTTTACTGGCTGCAACAGGCTGTATGGCGGGACCTGGTTCAGTCCAGTGTTTGCAGCAAGTCCCATATGAGGTACAGTCTTTTCCCCGTCCGTGGATGAGTGATTATGACCGAACGGTTGTGGAAGGCGCTCCTGAATATCAGCAATGCGATGATCGACTCCACCCTCAATGAGCAATTGTGGGAACCTGCGATTGGCCCCGCTGGCAGCTTTGCCCCAGAAAGACCATCACAGAGGATTCTCAGTGGAAACTATCTCCATGTGCCCTATCTTGGGGGAACCAACGTACGTTCTTGCCAATTGGATATGATGTTTCTAACATAACGTACCACTGTCACGTAGCTTAATGAAGGAACACTCTTCAGCCAGGCGCTTTATAACCTGAGCTTACCTCCCTCTGAACAAACGTCTGCCTTCAACAACTGGATGCATGAGTTGATCGTAGATAACTCGACGCTGACGCCGAACGTCGTCGCTGGCATCGACGACTTCTTTCCTGTGAATGACAGCACGTATGGCGGGCCATGGCACACCGGCGACATGCTTTACGACAGGGCGGAATCGTGGTACACGGACACCGTGTATCTCTCATCGAGACGTTTCTTCTACGAGCATGGCGCGTCGCTACAGCCGATGTGGGGATATTATTTCACAGAGTTCATCCCGGGAACTTCGCCTGCTCTTGGTGGTGAGTTCATGCGAATTGAGTGTGCTATTGTTCGCTGCATTCTCTAAACACACGACAGTATACCACGCGTCCGAGCTATTGTTCATCTTTGGTCCGGTCCCTGACACCATGGAAACTGAATTCGCGAATCAGATGACAGAATACTGGATTAACTTTGTCCATGATATGAATCCGGGCCGTATGTGCACACTCACCGCACGTTGGAGTTCTGATTCATACCAAGTTTTTTTTCAGCAAATTGGCCCCAGTATGACACGTCTTCCAGATACGTGATGCAGTTAATGCGGAACAATATCACGCTCATTCCTGATAGTAAGTTGTGCTCCTTGTTCCGACCTCGCAATCAAATGGATCGATGAACTGTTGTGTAGACTTCAGCATCGCCAGGACCAACTACCTCAGTTCACCTCCTGTCCTTGCCGCGTTCGAGAAATGATTGAGCGTACGGAGTTGTGGATCTATATTTTGCGTTTTGCATTACCTTTTATCAAGCACTTTGTCGCGCTTTCGTCGTTACGCCTCTCCTTTGAACATCTCCTGCATACTTACCCCGGGATAGACCCACTTCATAAGATGTCCATAGTGGCCTTTGTTAATTATTCTTGTAGGAGGCACCACTCTGCTGCAGCACCTGCCAGTGGTACATTCCGTCTACTAGTGTCCCTTCTCCCGTTCCAAGGCCAGATTTCATATTGCCAATATTCACAACACCATCACAAGTCAAGAGTGAGTAAATACCATTCAAGTTGCTCGGATGATAGCAGTGTATATTCCCTTGATCAACATGGCGCCAAATTGCGCCTCAGCCTCTAATTGTACAACAGACAAGGACAAAGATGACCGAAAAAACCGACCAGTCTACGCGAGCTCGTCTCAAGTCACGCGCAGGGACTCCATCCCGAAATCCCCTCCACTCCCCCGATCGAGGTCGTTGAAAGGATCTCTCATGCTCCCCGTCCTTGCACGCCAAAGTTCCGTGTATAGTGCCTTGACTTTTTGCAGTTCGGCGTCCACGGCCGCCGTCTTGGCCGCAAGGGATACAAATATACCATGTTGGGTTTGCAAGGTGGAGGATATCACTTAATAAGTACAGAATGGAGAGGGGTCAGGGGTCAGCGAGCGAAGATAGACAGGACGGTCGGGTTCACCTTGTGGGGTAGTTTGGGATTGTACAGCAGTGGATAGCTTGCGTTCGATTTGCTTCGGATAAATGTTTAGCGAGAGAGAAACAACCACACAGAGAAATGACTACTTCAATCGTGTTCTTGTACCATTCCAACCGCTCTTGCATCTGTTTTGTGACGCGCGTAAAGAATCTGTACGACCGTCATGAGCGACTCAGATCGTCGCTCGCACCCTGGAGCGGGAGAGAACGCACTCTAGCGGGAACGATGCCTGATTTTTGAGGTAAATCCCGTGCTGATGGGGGTTCTTGAATCCGTCGATGATACGAGTTGCGATGATCGTATCCTGAACGGCTTGATCTGTTTTCTCTTTGAGATCCTTTGTGAAGAGGGCGTCCGATTGGATGGTCGCAGCGACGCCCAGAAATTCCTAGAGGGGCGTTAAACCATTAGGATTTGTCTACGAGAGTAACAGCGAAGTACGATCCCTACCTTGTGCACCTCCCGAATGAGATCTTGGCCTTTGGTGGGTTCTTGGCCGAGTTCTCGTTGCTTGAGGTCGTTACTTATTTGCACGCGACCTTGGATGTAGGCACTTGTCAAGAATAAGGGAGTGTATGGTCACGCGACGGTCAATCACTCACTCCAAGCCCTCGAATTTCTTTTTGATCTCCTCTGGTAGGTCGTTGAATTTCGTGGCTTTTGAAAACACAACTGGTCCGGTGAGTTGAGCGGGTGAAATGCTGACGAGAGCAAGAGGTCGTTAGTCATTTCTACCGCGATTTCGAAATCGCGGACCTCATGGAACTGTGGGTGTGTCAGTCATCAAGCCAGTGAGAGATACGCATCACTCACGATGGCTGTCTTTGCGCACCAAACGAAGCGCCAGTCGTGCTAGGGCCGAAACTGGTTGCAGGCGCGGTCGTGCTCCAAAACAGACCGGTGCCCGGTTGGGTCTGAGTACTCGAACCGAAAAGACCCGGCGTTTGTATCGCGGTAGTACCTGGCTGGGCTGCACCTCCACCAAACGAAGAGGTCCCAAGCGTACTTTGGGGTTGTGTCGCCCCTGCAGGCTGTCCGAACAGAGAAGTGGAAGG
Organism: Xerocomellus amylosporus; assembly: GCA_038090735.1. Taxonomy (NCBI): domain Eukaryota; kingdom Fungi; phylum Basidiomycota; class Agaricomycetes; order Boletales; family Boletaceae; genus Xerocomellus; species Xerocomellus amylosporus. Next base: position 8,284 of record JBBPNE010000835.1, on the reverse strand, counting down.
CTGCTGTTGTTGTGTTCCAGTCGCAGGTTGTCCAAACAAGGACGTGGTCGATGATTGCGTCCCAGTTGGCTGCGTCGCGCCGCCGAACAAGGTCGTGCTCTGGGGTTGTTGTTGAGTCCCCCCGGCAGGCTGACCGAACAGCGAAGTGGAGGACTGTTGCTGTTGCGTTCCAGTCGCAGGTTGACCGAACAAAGACGTCGTCGTCTGCTGGGTCCCAGTAGAGGGCTGGCCAAACAAAGACGTGGTCGGCTTTTGCTGTTGCTGAGTGGTACCCGCCGGCTGTCCAAACAGCGATGTGCCAGTCGTTTGCTGGGTACCACTCGCGGCGGGTTGACTGAAGAGCGAAGTGGTGGGCTGCTGTTGTTGAGTCCCAGCGGCAGGTTGGCCGAATAATGATGTCGTGGGTTGTTGTTGTTGTTGCTGAGTGCCAGTCGTGGATTGACCGCCAAACAATGGCGTGCTAGGCTGTTGTTGCTGTTGAGTCCCAGCGGTTTGACCGAATAATGATGTCGTGGGCTGCTGCTGCTGCTGAATGCCAGTTGTGGATTGACCGCCAAACAATGACGTGCTAGGCTGTTGCTGCTGTTGAGTCCCAGTAGCAGGTTGGCCGAATAATGATGTCGTGGGCTGCTGCTGCTGCTGAGTGCCAGTCGTAGATTGACCGCCAAACAATGACGAGCTAGGCTGTTGCTGTTGTTGAGTCCCAGTTGCAGGTTGACCAAAGAGCGATGTGGTCGTTGTCGGTTGCTGAGTCCCGGCTGAGGACTGGCCAAAAAGGGACGAGGATGGTTGCTGCTGTTGTTGAGTCCCAGTCGCAGGTTGACTAAAGAGCGACGTCGTTGCAGGCTGCTGCTGAGTCCCAGTGGTCGACTGGCCAAACAGAGAAGTAGACGGTTGCTGCTGCGTCCCAACTGCAGGCTGTCCAAACAAAGTGGTTGGTTGCTGCTGCGTACCGCCCGTAGGTTGACCAAAGATCGACGTTGATGCTGGTTGTTGCTGCTGAGTGGTGCTAGTACCCGTGACGGGGGTTTTCTGGGCACCACTCGCATGTTGGCCAAAGAGTGACGTCGATGTAGTCTGCTGCTGCTGGGTGCCGCCTGAGGGCTGTCCAAATAGCGATGTAGACGACTGCTGCTGTGTTGTCTGGGGTTGTGTCGGGGGAGTTGTCGTAGCCGCGGGCTTGTTCAAATTACCAAAGATTGACCCAGCGGGCTTGGTCTGACCGAACAACGGGGGCGTCGTCGTTGACGATCCAAATCTACACATCAATCAGCGCGAACAAGACAATACATGACCGCGAAACGCACTGCCCGCTGAACGCCATTTTGCACTGATCACAAACTGAGATTAGACCCGCAAGACATAATACGGATGCGGATCGAACACGTGATGTGTTCATTACTTGGGAATGCCAACTCGTGTCGGCGCTTGACGCCTGTTTGTGGGAAGTCACAAAAAAGGAAGGAGTTTCCTTGGTGAGCCACGCATTATGACCTGGGAGAAACCTTGAACTGTTTCTTCCCACGCTCCTCAACCATAACACGACCCGCCTTCCCGTGCCCAAGGCCTTATGCCGCTCAATATCTACTTTACACAGCTGTCATCCGATCCCGATCAGCGCAACTAAGATGTGGTACGGGCGAGTGTGCGACGTTGCAAGCGAGTGCAATCAATGTCGGTTCAAAGTGACATCGCGAATGCCGCTCTCTACCCCAACTGTCCATTCGATACGCTGCTGGTCGGCTTATAGGGTGCCAACCTACCAAGCTTATAGGCAATCAAAGGGGTAGACACGGAAGATGATATGGGTCTGACCGGGGGTTTCGTTCTGTAGTCCAGAACATGAAAAATGAAGTATGTTGTTTGTGTTCAATAGCATGAGATACTGAAATCTTGTGGCGTTCTAGCTATGGGATGGCCAAGTATGCTTCCGGGACTCGGAGCTGATATTGCTTGTACAGCTTTTGTTTATACTGTGGAGTAAAACAAATAAAACAAAGTTCGGAATGGAGACTGACCCTTGGACTAACCTTACGAGGGTAGGTTAGAAGTTGCTCTACTAGTAACAATGCCGGTCTTCTTCCACACAATGTCCTACGAGCGGCTCGCTCACTGATCTCAGTCACTTCGTCTAGTATCTTTGCTGTCCTCACGTGAGTAGACGCTCATCTTTTACAAATGTATTTCCGCTGTGATGAAGGAGGCCTCTGAATCGCCGAAGCGTCCTAGCTGGTGGAGGTGCGAGCTCGAAATCACAGGGAAGATGACCTCCTGTTCGGCTCCGGGCTTCCCGGATGCCTGCCCTCTCCGTTTGCTTGACGTAATTTACGTTTCAATCATTGCGGCTGAGTGGCACTATGTTTTCCATCGATGCTAAACCATACTCTGATGGCTCCCGGATTGTGCTGCCGAATAGCATATAGTTCAACAAGCCAGGACAGGAAATGTAGCATTCCCCACCCTCTCGGGTTCAGGCATGCTTCGCACTACTCTCCCTTTCATTGCGATGGCGACCTTGAGTAGCGCCATCCTTGTTGGAAATTTCAGCGAGACATGCCAGCAAATTGCGACCTCTATTTCTGCGGCATCAGAAGTCTACAATTTCGGTTCGTTATCGGGTATTTCCCTTATGTGTCGAGGTCGCATTCAAGCCATGGTGTTCATTGCAGCGTCGGGCAACTACCTAGACGACATCAGACACTGGGCATCGTCGAGTACACAATTTGCAGCGTGCTCGTTCGAGCCCGGTACGCCCAAAGATGTTGGTATTGCGGTGAGCATGCTCCATTAGTAAATTCACGCCACTTTATTCAGCAAGGATGTATCCAGCTGCAAATTCTCGGCGAAACACAAACCCCCTTTGCGGTTCGTATCGTTTGGCTTATGGGAGATTAAAAGTCCTTCATGTATCCCTACAGGTCAAGGGTGGTGGTCACGCCACTAATCCAGGGTTTTCATCGACTGTGGGAGTGCAGATAGCGATGTCGAGGTTCTCCGACGTTGTTTACGACTCCACAACACAAACAGTCACGGTAGGAGCGGGCCTCATCTGGGATGATGTCTACGCGGCGCTTGATCCACAGGGAGTGAATGTCGTTGGCGGGCGCGTACCTGGGGTAGGTGTTGCCGGATTTACGCTCGGGGGAGGTGTGTTCGAACGGCGTGTGCAACCGAAAGATACTTTTAACGATATCAACAGGCTACTCGTGGCTCACAAATCAATATGGTTTGACCGTTGATACCGTGCAAACATTTGAGCTAGTTGCACCTAATGGGACAGCCATGAATGTCACGGAAACGTCAAATGCTGATCTATTTTTTGCTCTGAAAGTGAGTGGTTTTCTAAGCATGTTGTAACCTCATTCATCTCTTCCTAGGGTGGCCTGAATAATTTTGTGCGTAGGAATGAATGTTCTGCAGGCGACTCACTGTTAATCGTCATTCAGGGAATTGTAACTAGGTTTACATTAAAGGCATTCCCGCAGACGCAGGTTTGGGTACGTGTGCATCCATTCTCGAAACCCGTTCCCATTCCGATGCCCTTATTCAAAATTTAAAGGGGGGTCTCATTACCTTTACTGCGCACGTCCTAGACCAGGTTAATCTGGCGACGGCGAATTTTTCAGCAAACAACACGGATCCGAAGGCCGCGATACTCACCACGTATAACTATCTCTTGGGTCGTGTGAGTCCTTTCGCAGGCGTCTTGTTTGAAATCCGATTTACATATCATAGCCGGGCGTGTCCGAGATACTTTTTTATGATGGGCCAACACCGCCTGCTGGAATCTTTGACGAGTTTCTAGCGATTCCCCGGCTCACGGGGAATATTTCGACGCGTTCGTTCTCATCTTTTGTACAATCTTTACCTGTAACTCCCGGAGCGCGGTAAGCACATTTCTTTTCGAAGCTGCAAAAGGATCCCGAATATATTTATCAGAGCCATCTTCAACTCGATTTCTGTGACGAATTTTCCGCTCTCCCTGCTTCAGTCGATCGTCAACGAGACCACGGTAAGTGGATCGTCTCTTTCATTTCCCAGTACGAATCGCTGACCGTTCCACACCAGTATTGGGGCGACAACCTCTCAGGAGATTCTGCACATTTCATTTCTTATGATGTGGAGCCTTTTCTCCCCACGCTCTTCACCCACAACACGACCCCGTCGGCATACCCGCCTAACCGCACGCAAGGCCTCTTCCCAATCAACATCTATTATGGATGGTCGTTGGCGGATTCTGACCAAGTCATTTACGACGCGATACGGACGAGCGCGCAGACGCTCCAAGCAAATGCCATTGACGTCGCCAGCGCATTGGTCTATCCCAACTATGCCATTTTCGATACGCCCCTCATCGACATGTATGATACGAACCTACCGAAATTACAATCGATCAAAGAGGCGGTAGACCCGGGGAACGTGATGGGTCTTGCTGGCGGTTTCAAGTTCTGATTCTATTTCGATACGCAATAGCGCCTACTGTATGCTTGTATTGTATCTTGTTGACCTGGGGATACCAGACGGAAATGTGGTGATGATGAGTATACAAGTGGTATTGACAATTGTATTATAAGGCGGTTCATGGAAATGAATCTTTGCAGATGAGCGGTGAGAGTGAACGTCACAGAACTTGCTTGGACGTGAGGAGAGAGGAGTTTTAATTGGTTGATTGGATTATAAGGAATGTACAGATGGCCTGATGCGTACGTAGAGCCCACCCACCCAAAATACCCGCCGAGTGGAATACGGCGGGGGTAACAGAAACGACAAGAAAGCGATGGAGTGTTTATGGAGGCAAGGGGTGGGTGGTGGAAAGTTACAATAAACTGAGAAGCGGAGACGCAGAGTACATGGCTCTTTATGAAGTGTACAACGTGAAAGAAAAGAAAGAGTGTATCTGAACTATACATGATCACTTGCGAAGGTTTGCAGCAGTCTTGCTCTGGGAACGGCGGGCGGGAGCGACTCGGAGGGGGGCTTTATGTCAGTTGACCTAAAACAACTCGCCGCCAACCGTTACCCTTTGCGTATTATTTGGTGCTGTTGTCTCCGTTATACAGAGGCGAATAAAGCACCCGGGAAAGACCTTGCAAGCAAGGTAATAAATAACCCCTGTGTCGGCTCTGTCCGACCTTCCAATAGCCCTACGCCCCTGGACCATGTGCATGACCACCTTTCCATTTGTGCCAATTGACGGCTACAAAGCTGTATATACAGTATTTCTAAGTTGGTGCGATCGTTGACGACAACGGAAGTTTGAGATTACATGGTGGTGATCCAGGGATGATTTTTGCAATTTTGCGATACCTTAGCCATCACACACGTTACACGCATCAGTAGATTAAGAATACCATTCATCTAAAGTCCATGGGGCAGGCCCCAGGACTTCAAACTCGGAGAAAAAATAAAAAACAACAAAATAACAAATAAAACCGAATATACCTCTACCCTCAACCAGGACACTGTGTGTACCAAGTAAAAGTCCCAAGACAACTGCGGAAGGTGAATACGTGTAACAATGTGATTATAGTGAACGTACCTGAAGTCAGCGTGCGGGCATGCTTCCGCCACACCTGATCCCGCATCCATTAGCTCCATGAAACAATACGATGCCAAGCAAGGCGCACACGATATATCTCACCCCTCGTCGGGAACTCGATACGGTTGAGAAATTGATAACATTTTGTGAGTGCAAGACCAAAGAGAATACCTTTGAGCATTTCAATATCGATAATCTCTATCAAAGAAACGTACCCACCTCCATAAAAGGTCAGTCGTGCGGTCTGCATGAGCTAAGTTGGTCGCTCGTGTCAAGCTTAGCCAAGTCACGGTGATAACAACATACGTCATGGTTTTTCCTCTGATGTTCGATGGCTTACTGGGCAATCATATCACCCACAAATAGAAAAGCCGCTGTTGCACACAGCGCGATCATAGGGCGTCCGAGTCGAACCAAGGTTGCACTACAACAGCATGATCATGAGCAAAAAGAAAACCAGTGAGAACCTTTGACAAACTTGTAAATCCGAAAGAAAGAGGCCATAGAGAGCTTTTTGTAACGTGATTCGAGTAGAAACAAGTCTTACAACCTGAAGCAGCGGTTCGGACAATTCTCCGTTGCCAACTCGACGTTGATTGTTTTGAACGTTAAGATAATCATAGATTGCAGACGGCTGGGTTATTCCGCGGCTCAAAATATCGGAAGACGATAACAAGACGATAACGTCACAATATTCATTCGGCCTTGCCTGCATCAATGGGCACCATATCCGTCTACCTCAGACTGGAGCCTGGGGATTTTCTCAGCGCCACTGATCCGCAGCCTCGCAGCGATGGATTCCAAGCTCCCTGGCTATTCCGAGGCCCCTTCGTCTACTGCGGCAGGGTCGAGTAGGAACGCCGCTCAGGCAGGCTCACAACACACTTTATCGCTCCAAGATTCAAAGGGTTCCAAATGGCTGACACTCACACTGGGTAGCCGCGCATCCCCATCCACTTCTCTCCCCATCTTCTACGAGGGTGACGTCATTTCTGGCCAAGTCGACTTTGACGTGCTCAAGTCCGAATCCATCAAAGGCATCTCGATCAAGGTCTGTGTTGTCCATTACAAGTTTCGCACATTCAACAGCATTTTTTTCTCATGAGAGCGTTAGCTCACAGCAGGAACGACCCTCATCGGCCAAGAGCAACAGCTGTTCCTCAATACAGAGGCCGATCTATGGACACCCACTATGCCCTTGCCCGACGGTTCGAAAGTGACCAAGTTAACCAAGGGAAAATATACCTGGCCATTCTCCCTTACGCTCCCCGCAGAGGTCGAAGTGCAAGACCAAAAGACGAAGAAAATGTTCCCTCTCCCCACCACGTTTTCTGAGAGAGCGAGCACAGTGTATCTCGATTATATGCTTATCGTGACGGTCAAACGGGGGTTGTTCGAGGTCGATCAAACGTGCGAGTGATGTTTCTCTTCTCAGGCTCCTTCTTCATCTCCTGAGCAACGTACAGTTTGATGACTACTTTTGCCTATGTCCCCGTGACGCGACCAGAGCTACCATCTCGCATGCTTCAGAAAGCGTACAAGGAAAACCTCCCTCTCGTTGGACCTGAAGGTACAGTGTTTGCGATGCATAATTATATCTGCCTCAACCACTATATAGGTGATCTCGATGGTTGGCATACCCTCCCTCCCTTGACTATCCGAGGAAAATTGTTCGACTCACATACTGCTGAAGCAACGCTCGTTGTAAGTGATCCTCTCCTTCAGCGAATCAACAACACCAATATCGCTTTCACAGTTAGCCCTTGCGAAACCTGTAAGAACTTTCCTATTTCCCAGATGCATCACACGATCTGAAGTGACTGCCTCGTAAGCTGACTTATGGTCGAGGAACGGTCATACCGCTCTGGCTGACCCTCACTGGAGATGACGAACAAGCCCTCGACCTCCTCTCAACCCCCAAGGCAATAAAGCTTCTCCTCGTTCGTTCCTTGGCCACGGGTTCTGGTGCCACCAACGACACCGAGCGTCGGTCAGACAACTGTTTCTTCGAGAACGTCGCACGCGCCGTGTTTTGGGCTCCTGAAGCCTACAGGGGCCCAAGGCAACGCATCTTGCAGGGCGAAATCGATGTCAAGTGGAGTCTCAGACCAAGTACCTTGTTCCCCAGGTTCACCATCAGCGTGCGTCGGTAACCCTTGTAGAGTCCAGATCGTGTCGGTTGACACGCCACGCAGTACTACTTGGATCTCCAGCCGTTTGAAGTAGCTGGTTTCGTTGCTACCGCACCCAAGAGCACTCCCATGCTCAGGCAAAAAGTGACAATTGCCAACTTCCCTGCGCTGGGTGTTCCGATACGCTCGCACGCGCCGCCAGAGTATGTGCAAGAGCAGGGTACAGATTACAATAAATCACTCGGGGTTTTGGAGAACGGGAATCAACGATTCTTCCATCACGGAGGAACAGGTGGTATGTGATGAAAGTAATATAAAGTCCTCTTTTCTCGTGGTGCAGGGACTCGAAGGGTATTTAAGGTTAACGTATTTTACTTTTATTGGCTTATATTGTCTACTCCCATGGCCATGAAGAGGATCGTTTCAAACGTATCGTCCCCCTTTTTGGATGCCGTGTCCAGGGCACCCACACCTTCCATCAACTCTTTATCAGTTTCAGGGACATACCATGCGATCGACTCTGGCCGACGATACGCGACAAAGACGAATGTCCGATCTGCATCTTCGTCTGCTCCGATCTGTCTCCAAGATTCTGGAGCAGCAGGCTCGTCAT
>JBBPNE010000834.1:0-12298 GCA_038090735.1 Xerocomellus amylosporus | reverse complement strand
TAATGATTGTCAAATGTAGGGTCAAATAAGTGTCCCAATGACATGTCATTTTGAAGTGACTGCCATTCCATCAGATCCTATCCAAATCTCCCGACCTTTGCATCCATAGCAAGCCAGGGGTATGTACGTCATTTGATGTACTCATATGTTAGGGCCCGGGACAGGGGGTATTGGGGAATATTGACTTTAGTGCAAAACATACAAACATTGGGACACTTTTTTGAGCCACTGTATAGTGAAGTGAAAACGCGCATGGACCAAGGAGCCCAACTAGGAAGTGAGGCGATGCGTAATACTATTCAAGAGGAATGCATAAAAGGCAAGTGCCATAGTCCAAATGGGGGAGATAGGGGTAGTCGTTGAGTAAGTACGACTTACCAGAGAACAAGAATATTGACCATATAGTTGTCGTGACTGTCGTAGAGAGAACGATATGCGAAATATATAAGGAATTCTACCGCCTCGATGGAGTGCGGTAGCCCAAGTGGTAAACAAAGAACATGAGAAGAAGAAAACGTAACAGCTACTGTACTGCGCATGATGGGAAGCTTGTGAGATATTTGAACTGGAGATTGGATTTGGATTCACTGCACTGGCTCAGAAAACTTCACAGTTGTCACCCAGGACAGTCTTGGGGCTCAGGCACACTAACATCCGAGTCACTGCTGATTGACTTATGCGACTTGTATGGATATCTTATGCGTGAGTATTAATGACAGCTCTTTGGCCTAGAATAAGGTATCCAGATCAACCCCTTCATTGTCCTCGTCAAGTTCCCCTATATCATTACTTGAATAATCATCATCACTGGTCTCTTCATCGCTCTCCTCCGAGTCCAAGCCCCCCATTCCTCCCCCACACTGTCAACACTATCATCATTATCAATGTCCATTTTGTCATCCGAGTCACTGGCAACCTCGTCCACATTTTTGCTCACCGGAAAAAGATTGTGACAGTGTCTGATCCCTTCACTGTTGTGCCTCATATACATATCCCTGTCAACAAAGCTAACAGACTCAGTTACAAGTGCAAAGATAAGATTGACAACACCTTACATGTTCACATAGTAAGCGCTCCAATCATCCACCTTGCGGGGGGCTCGGCCTAATGAAGGACCAGCTCTTAACAAACTCACAGTACACCCATCAGAGAAGGCAGAAATGAGGTGACAGCCTAGGATAACAAAGGAGGGATCTAGAAATCTGAAGGAGGCCAGGTCTAAGTCTGACACAAAGCCAACTTTTGGTAGCCGTGCAGCCTTTGACCCATAGTGATGACCAGGAACAGTTCCATACCAGTGAACCCAAAGGATTTCCATAGGTTGCACTGATAGATTCCGAGAGTCCCCCCCATAATGACGGACATAAGCATGAAACACCCGCAATACGCGGGCGTACCAATAAGGATGGTGGCTGGGTTCAGTTTCCCACAATAATACCATCATGTTGTTATGAGTGTGTGGATTGATTGTATCTTGCTCCCGGCGCACATCATAAGTGGTATAATTGACCTGCATGGATGCCACTGAGTAAAGGCGGCCGTCAAGTATTCACACACTATTGCATTGGTTGTCCGTGAAGATATGGTCCTCCCCTTCAAAATCAAGGTTGAGGAGGTGGTACAGTAGGCGATCCTTCAACTTTGGAATAAAAGACTGTAATGTGATTAGCCACGGGAAGTGCAAGGAAGAAGGAAAACACCTTTATGGTGGGCTCCACTTTGTGTTCCCACAAGAAGGAAAAAATATCCAGAGGGTTTCTGGACGTGTCAGAGATAGACAGTGGTGTAGCTCTGGCTCACAAGTAGACAGTAGGTTACCATTCAAATGGATCGCTTTGACTCCACTGCCGATCTCAGAGTGTCAAAAATGCCTTCTTCTAACTTCATGTTTTGCTATCTGCCTCAAGGTGTTGTTCTTGTTCATCAGAGTGTATGATACTTTTATGTTGTGATGTGCAAGTTCACCCTGGTGGGGAGATCGAAAAAAGGGGGGACACAAAAATAGTGCTATGTATGTACGATTTGGGTGGTGTAGGAATCAGTAGTGCCAAACTGCATAATTGTTCATACCTAATCCCCAATGGCATGGAATTTATAGGTCTTCAGGTTGAGTCCCTTTGGCTTCAGCCTGGAGGATTGTCCACTGACACTCTTGAATGCGTCTTCGGCTTGCTTTCGATGCTGGCAAGCCACCTATTCCCTTGGAAGCTCAGATGTGTGATATGCCTGAGTAGTTTCATCTCTAAACTTCCGTAAAGCATGACCAAGTTGCCTGGAAGCCTTGTCAAAAAGGGAGAGAGACACCTTGGTGTGGATGCGGAGTTTAGCCTGCGCATGCCATTCTGCGCAGCGGTACAGTACGGTCATAATGAGACGGTCGTGGGGCCTTGGAAGGAGTCCTTTGAAAGCTGGGACGGAGCACTGCGATGTCGTTAAGAGTGATAGTGGCCACGAAAAGAAGAAGACATCTGCTTGCAAGAGGTCTTCAAAGTCTCATGCTGCTAATCTTTTCATCTCCAAGGCATTGTTTGAGAATCAACGGATGATGCCGCAGCTAAATGTAGGCATCTGTCGAAAACTGATCGACATTAGCTTTGGTGGCAACAACATGGTTGACAACACCATAACAACATCGCCTCACCATTCATCCAACTTGGCGACCAGCTGTCTGGATGGGGAAACAGCATATAAGACACATATGAGGTGAGTGAATACCGCTTTCCATGTACCAAGCTCAAACTCATGCATGACATCCACAACCAACATTGAGAAATGGTTAAGGCCGAATTTTTGGAGTTTCACAGCAAAGGCGTTCTGGAGATAGGATGATCAGGGGGAAATGTCCAAAAATGACGGAACACGTGAGGATACCATGATTGGTATGAGGGACTCGGGGTCAAGCAACTGTCGCACTGCAACACCATCAACCGGTTTGCCCTGATGGTATATGAAGACCCTCGCTCGCCTAACCTTGTCCAGGGCATATACCTGAAGCTTATCAATGCAGAGCTGCATGTCAAGCAGAAAACCAGTGTTATCAAGTTTTGCCTTCAGGACTAAACATTGAGGACAGAGATATTCGCTTCCATCACGGATCGTTGCCAAGAGAACCCAATGTCACATGGAGTCAGCGGGTACTATAAGTATAGAGTAACAATAAGTATAGAGTAACAACATAGTACTTCTCGGGGTAATCTGCCAAATATGTAAAAATTCTGGGGTAGAGCTGACGAAAGATGCCATCAGCAAATTTCAATACTATACTGTGTTCATATGCATGTAGAAATTCATCATCTAAAAGTATATCCCAAACAGCGTGCATGAGCTCCCGCCGACAATGGGTCAGTAGACTTCGGATCGCTGATTTCATAAGTTCCCCAGTACTGGTGATGAAGTACGTGATCACATCCGGTAACTGACATCATAAGGGTTAATGCAGTACGATAGTCCACAAAATCTACCCACTCACCGAAGGTATGAAGGCAATGTGGTGGAAGGCACTGGAAGAAGGCTGAGCCTGGACGTACTTCAAAACATTCCCAAAGTAGAGATATACCGGCCATGCTTTAGCCGTTCCGAATGATGCTAGTGTGGTAGCGTCTGACGAAAACATCATTGCTGCAATAACTTTCTCAAGTTGGCATCCAGGTTCCTTTGGTTGCCTTTGCAAGGTTTCATGAGCTTCCAACCATGTGTCAGAGGTATATAGTTTGTCAAAGACTCGTTGCTCGGTTCCATTGACCGCATGATTCCAAAAGTGTTTGAATGGAAAGAGGTGAAAATATTTTGCGGATGGGCAGAAAATGTGGCCTTCACAACACCTATTAAAGGACGGAAGAGTAAACCATTGACAACAAATGACCAGGGGTACCTGGGGTATCAAGGGCCCGAGTGGGAACCTTGATATTTACATTGACTTCCCACCAACTGTCAAAGGTGTCAGTCAAGTTGCTACACTCTGCATCGAGAACAGAATTTTGAGTAGAAACACAGAATTCTGAGAGATCTTCGGCTTTGAAGTCGCCAGCAAGAAGGACATCATGAACAAGACGGTCAATCTCTTGCTGAGATTTTGTAATGCTTCCAGAATATTTCCACTTCATAAGTCTATAGACAGACATATTCAGAAAAGGCCATGGGGGAGGTAGTTCAGATCGTATTTCTCCTTGTGCGGGAACTATTTGTTCGGGTGGCTGGTGTCCTCTATATGTCAGAGCCTCAGGTGGAACAATTGCATCGGGACCATACGATGGCCGATAAGGATATTCACGAAGTATGCCAAAGGCATTGAGCGCAGTACGGATGGTATCACACACATGGAGTATGACCCTTCAGATCACTGGTTGCAAAGGAGCCGAGGTCCCTGCGGGCGCCATTACCAGGGCAGATGGTTGGGGGAGCTTGTCATGGTATCTCTTTGGTAAGCAGGATGTTCACCGTGGACACGCCGACCGGTCATTGGTGGGGCTCTGAGTTTCAGTAGTTGATATAGGCCCTGGAGGCACTGAAGGGGGGGTGCCAGTGAGGTTCGGCGGTTGGGCAGTTGGTGCAGGCCCTCCTGCCGGCAAGGGAGGAGTGTTCACAAATGAATGTGATGTATTTGAATGTGAAGGGTGACGTTAAGACAAACACAATGCCAACTCGGATGAACTGCCCAATTGTGTAGAGATTTCGGTTGACTTGACACGTCCATTAATACCCAGAGGCTAGTGGAACCAAACCAGGTGAACAAACCAGGGGACCGAGATAGAGGTACCAACGACTTGCCATGGGTTCAATAGAGCCAGACTCAGATATTGACTTGGCCAACACACATTTTTTGTGCTGGTCCGCCTTGTAACCTGGGATATTGATATTTGCCATTTTGAGGTGTTCTCTACGCTTTTGCATACTGGAGCGCAAAGAGGCTTGGTAGATCTGACATGTTGCCTAATGCTGGTTTAACGAGCGTTGGTTATCGAATGCTGGCTTGGGGCATTCAGCCCCACAAGAGAATATGGCGTCCATATAAATCTGAGCCAAGAGAAAGAAAATCAAAGGTGACCCCAAGATGGCTATGGGTTGGTGTCAATCCCTGTTTGGGTATTGGGTTGTGCTGCGCATGTCGGAGCTTACAGTGGTGTGCAAAACCCTTGCAATTATGCAATAAAATCTGAGGTGCGTCGGTGGTTGGACAGAGAAGGAAATGAGTTCCTGTCGCGTCACTCTCAGCATGCGCACGAAGAAATTGTAGAGCGCTGTAGGGAACATACATTCCCTATCGTTCCAGATACCACTTTCGCGACAGATGACACTTATCCTTTGATTTCCACTCATTGCAATCTCTTCCCGCAATCCATCCGATGTTAATGCGACCTAATGCGACTCATCAGACCCACTATCCGCTCTCCATCCACTCTCATACCATTTCACATCGGTCTTGCATTTTCTGGATCGCTGCCTGCTCCTTGGACAGACTTCTCTTGTAGCCTCACCCTGTCCTTCCGCCCACTCATAGCATCCATCCGACCCTCTCAGTCCATCCACATTCCGCTTCCAGAATCCGGAATCTTCAGATTTGCGTTTCCTCAATCGGATTGTCCCTCCTTGTGTTCCACTCCATGTCCATGTCTGTCCAGACTCGTTGTAAGTTCCTTGATTCGTTTCCTATCTATTCCTACTGCATTCCATGTATCCTTTACCTTCCTTTGACTTCCGCTTTTCCGCTACTATAGTTACATGTTCCTGTTTCACTCTATTCTTATATCTAACAGTCTCGGGTGTGCCCAGACTATAAAGGATTGTAATCCGACCTATCAAAAATATCTTGGGCACATTTCCCTTTACTTTCTACCTCGTCCACGACCCTCCGCAACTTTCCTAGTCCCTTCCGCCCACCTACAGTCCAGTCCACAGTACAGCATAGTTCAGCATAGTCTGGAACCCGTCCGGAAATCAGTACAGTATCTTCCCCACTAGTCTGGCAGTCCCAGAGGTGGTTCGCACCGTCATCCTCAGCATCCTACACTAGTCCAGCAGTCCTGGAAGTGTCCGAAATATCCGCCTTTTGTCTTGAAGAGGGTTTAGTAAGCCTTTGCATCATCCTCCTACATTATCCTCTCTTCCTAGAATCCCTAAGGGACAAACCTATTGCATCCCTTCTTTTCCTGGTGTTGCTACTGACCGCATTTGCTTCCTACTGACTTAGGAAAGGTTAGAGCACTTTTCGGATAGACCCACACCATCTATCTTCTTTACAGCGCGCACAACACAAGCTCGTCAAGACAAGTACAGGAAAAATGTGGTGGAAAATAAATTCCGCTATAGACGGTAGGACTCGGACTACAGTAGTACTATGTAACTAGATCAGCATCAATGGGTTCATAGGTTCATCCATCCAAGTCAATGACCATGAGAACACACGCAGTCCCTATCATCCCTCATGCCCACCTCGCACACACACCACCTTCAAGTTGCCCGTCGTCGCCGTCTCGCTGGTCCTGATGTCGCATGAGCCCGTTCCCGTCCCCCATTCCCATCATATCACGGCAGCTCCCCCACCTTGGCATGCCCTCGCCTACACCACTGTCACATGCTCATCTCCCTCGCACCGTATTGACCACCACGCTGCCGTCTCCCTCGTGTTGCCTCCCTCTCGGCACCTCACCCACCTGCAACTCTCCAATAGAACGCTCCAGATTCCATTTTCCCCCATGCCTTCAGTAATGTGAGAGAGTGCTGTGGCCATGGTTTGTCGCGTCTTCTAGCTGAAACAACCAAAGACTTCCGTCAAGGAAGGCACTAGGGAATCGAATCGTCGAGGTACTGACCAAAGACTCGAGCTTGTGGTCAGGAGCGTTCAGGTGGAAGTTATGGGAAAAACCAAGAGAACTAAACTGGAGTTCTCTGGCTGGCGCTTTAGGCCTTTTATACTACTAGAGTATGTATGTACATGTGTATACCAAATCTATCGATGAGAGTTCTAGAACATTCTAGTGTCTAGTGGCATGAGGTAGAAGCGTGCATCAAGCACAGCCATGGAATGGAAGGTAAGCATGAGGCAACCGCACGGCGGTGGCAGAATGGAAGAGAAGTATCACCATGAGCTTGCATGGTAATGAAAGGAGTGAGGAGTGCATGCGGCATGTGGTGATAACAAATGAGAAGCATAGGAATGATGAAGATGCGTGTTGAACGCGAGGTGAAACTAAAAGGAAAACGACTAAGTGCGTTTGAGCATGTGAGGCGTACCGAGCCGTAACACTAGCTCGCTTTGGGATTCTGTGGTTGACTATGGACATACATTGATTAATGGCCATTGTGTTGACACAAGTCAGCTACTTATGCAATGAGGGCCAATGACCCTTGACGCTGATAGATCATTGTTCCCGCACTTTCACCATTTGACAGTGACCAAAATGGATGAACATGGAGATAAAATGTTCCCATCCTTTGGAAAGAAGGCAAACACTACCATGCTGTGAATGCCCAGACCCTTGCGCAAAACTCCGTCCCACTCACAAACATCTTTTGCACTCCGGTCCAACAGTCGTTCCACAGTGATCATCAACCTTTGCAACTGCTCCCCAGCAACCAACATGGGCTGGAATTTGAATGATGCATAGACCTCAAGACAACCGGTGGCCGATAGATCTGGCAGTCTGCGAACTTTGTCAGGGATGACACCAGTTGGAGAAGGGTGATCTCACATTGGAATTGGCCCACTCCATTCAATGACATCATCATTCACTGAGGAACATTTATTTCCAGTTCTCCATTCAAGGCCACTGTGATGCACGACGGCGCGAAAGCCAGAGGGGAGTCATCTAAGAATGACATCTGTCGCTCAGATACCTATCTTGTCATCAGCGATCTTTGCAAATGGTGTAGAGAAGTTTCATACTCATAATAACTGGTTCCTCGTTCTCGTCCATGTGCGTTGCAGAGCCTGAGGAAGTGGGCACATGCTGTGGCTGCTCGGGTCCAGGGTTTTCCTTCTTTCCTTGCACTTGCCCAGCACATTCGGGGCAGGGGGGAGAAACATCAGATATTTGTATGCTGTCCTGCCAGATAGGTCAATCTAGCAGCTAGAATGTAACTAATTACCCTCACTGCAGGCCAGGGTTAAGTATGATATCCTCAAACATCATCACACAACCAATCATCATTGCCGCTCCCCCTCTCCAAGGTATCTAGAGAGTGTCCACAATGGAGAGGACTAGCAGCCATCAAAGAGAAGCTGCAAGACTGCACCTGAAGTGGGTACCATGGATATCAATGAGGATACCCAAGTCGAAGGTGGTGATAACAATGAAGAGGGAGGCAGGGATGGTCAACATGACAAGGGAGCAGAGGCAGGTGAGGAAGGCGAGGATGCAGCCAATCCCAACGGCAAGAAAAGAGGTGGACAATACTCGAGGAATCCGAAAGGCTTGGTTGCTGTCAAAGATACAACCATATCATTCTACCCAGAACTGTGGTGCAAGCTACTCAACCTCACAAACACTCATATGCAACTCCATGTCGCTGTGGTAGACACATTTCAAAACTTGTGATTGCCTGTGATTGCAAATGTCGGGAGGTTCTTGATGAGGTCATTGCTCACTTCAAGGCCAACAAGTGAGAGGTTGAAATGATATATAGGCATTTATCCATGCTACAAAATTGCCATGAGCAGGCTGGTAAGCTTTCATATCGGGGTGTAACTAAGCTAATCAGGGGTTGCAGGTCTTCAATGACACCCAGACCTTCCATAGCAATATTAAGAAGGCAGTGACGAAATATATGCGCCCTGGTTACGACCTCTTTCCACCATTGACTGCCAAGACCAATGAAAAGTCCCTCACAGCAGTCATGAAGAAGGCCGATGATCTTCTCAGCACCTTGTTGTATCTGCATGGAGCACCTAATGAACAGGTGCATTAATGTTATTTCCATTTCGTTTTCTCGTCCTGATATGGAACATAGGGTGAAGCAAGCAATTTCGCTCACAAGGTAGGCATTAGATACCAACTTCATAGAGACGAATCATCATTCATTCATGCACCAGGTCCTCATGAATACAGTCCTCAACATGTTTTATAATGGTTTATTGAAATCACTCTGACAGTTTCCCGAATTCCAAGATGCCGTCCCATACAAAGCTTTACTACTCATCGCCAGAACGGTAAGCTATCCAAGTCTACACTAACCGTAATTATCCTGACAGCTGTCCATTTTTCCAGGTTCATGTGGCACTGTGCCTGTTCAGAACATCTGGCTTCATTGATGAAAAAACAATGAAGCTTAATTCCGAGAATGTTCAGGCAGCATACAATGAATTGACAGAGCAAATGGCAGTTGTTCTGCAAGATCCTTACCACAGCAAGAAATTGGAAAGAATGCTCAGTGATTGGGTGAAGTCCCGAATGTAAGTTGTTTGATTAAATCATCAGATGGTGATCTCACAGCATATAGGATAGGGTATATCAAGAAGCCTAAACCTGCCACGAATACTCGCAATGATGGTGTGGTGTGCTCCTGTGGTCGTGTGTTTTTGTGGTCATGTGTTTCTGTCATGTCATGCACTTGTCATAGTTATTTTAATTGCAATACACTTTTTTTGATTGAGGACCAGTGTGTAATTACAACACAGTAGGATACAGTATTGCATAGTTTAGAGCAGAGTACATGAATCCACAGCTGGCAATCCCATCACCACCATATGTCTCTGTAAAGAGCTGGCAATTCCATCACTACTGTACACCTCTGTGCCAGTGGCATGAACTGGACCATGTTGTCAAGGGACTCGCTAATATTAATTATGTCCAAATCAGTCCAAATCAGGATATGATACAGCCATCGGATTCTGTACAGTTATGTCACAGCACTGTAGTGCAGCTGTACAGGGGGGACCTATCTGTGACCCCAGACAACTGTGATTAATTGTAGTGTACTGTACAATCTCACACAGTGCCTAATGGGTTTGCAGATGCTGGGTCTCTCTGTCTGCCACATTTTTGCTTGGCGGCATCCTCACTTGCAATGTAGCTCCCAATTGGCCTTTTGGTGGTTGGGACTCAACTGGTGGCTCAGATGAGTTGTCCTATCTTCTTCCCAACCCATTTCTCACTCCATTTGAGTTGCACACCTCAACATTGGCTGCACATTGTGTGCGTGTGTGGTCATTGGGTGTTCTGGCACTGTATGCAGCCACCTGCACTGTGTTGTTCCTCCACATGTCATATAGCATAGTTGTAGCTGGTACTATAGACTCTGTTGAACATGTACTATACTATTTCTGAAACAACCCAATAAGCCTGTCTAGGATGCTTTAGGGAACCTCTACTAGGTGGCAAGGTCACCATCCAATGACTGTCGATGTCGTACAGAGACAATAGGAACTATGGTCAAGCAGCTGAAAGACCAAAGGGCGATCTGTCCAAGGCGTCAACAATGGATCAGGAGCTGTCTAATGGCTTTATGAGGGGAAACCAAGAGAACTAAACTGGAGTTCTCTGGCTGGCACTTTAGGCCTTTTATACTACTACTAGAGTATGTACATGTGTGTATCGGATCTACCAATGAGTCCCAACATAGACTAAGTATGTGGCAGCATGAGGTAGTGGCATGCATCAAACATAGCCATGGAATGGAAGAGAAGTAAAGCATGAGGCAACCGCACGGCGGTGGCAAAATGGAAGAGAAGGCGTAGCCTTCTATGAAAGACATGCATAAAGGGTGTGCATCAAGCACAGCCGAAGGAAGGCATAGCCATGCACTGCACAGAGATGAAGGGCATGAGGTTATGACAAATAAGAAGCATAGGAGTGTGCAGCACTGAGGGAATGTGCACTGCATGTGGTAAAGGGCAGGCCTACATAGGCCTGGTGTGAAGGCAGCGTAGCTGTCATGAGGCTAAAGGGATCTTATCAGCTAGGACAAGAGATAAGATAAGAAAGTAAAAATGAATCAACTAAGTCCGTTTATGTTAGGCACTATAGAGCAACTGTAACAATTTCATTCTTTATTGTAGTGTAGTCTAGTGTACCAAATATAGTTATCACTATTACATAAGCGAACCATTGTTCCAGTATATATATTCAAACTCAGCATCTGAGTTCTAATAGCATCTCTTTCACTTACCACAATGTGCTGTCTACTTAGTGTTTATCTCAACCGGTAAGCACTAGCACTTCCTGCCTCAGTACTAGTCTACGCCTGGACTTCAACAGACTCCTCGAATAATCTTTGTAGAGTCTTGAAGTATTCATAAGCAGTCGTTGACAGGCTGAAGTGATCGTAAATGAATGGTGGGGTAGCTGTGATAATCAAGCATTGTGCTTCTGTGTCATCATGCATCCATGTGGCTGTGCGCTGCAGGTTCCAAGGTTCATTAGGCTTCGTCTTGGTATCATTGAGTAGTCCTTGTAGGCCTTGTGCTGCCACTGCTTGAAAAAGCTTGTCACAGTACTCCAACCAGTTCTCACCATCTTGATGAAGTCTTGGCACTTTGACAGTTTTCTTCTTGGCTCAAATTAGACTATTGGGCTAGGTGAGTGAGGTGGGTTACTGTAGATCAGGGCTCATAACCTGTAAAATACATAGTAGTCACTAAGTAAAATGAAAGGTAACTAGTGTGCGATGTAACTATGCTTAGGTAAGCAACTAATCTATATACGGAATATAATTCCAGCAAATACATACAACTTCACACACAAAGCACTCTTTCATGTGTGTGTCAAAGTTTACTATAGCAAGAGCCAAAAGCTTCTGGGGCAGACAGCTGAGTTCAAGGATTACATAGTACTCCCTGCTGCTATTGCTCTTGTTGCTACTGTGGTATGCCATTCATACAGTATATTGAACCTTCATGTATTTAGGATGCTGATTTTTCACAGATCAAGACAGTTCTTTGTTGTCTCTCAATTTATGGTGATATTCCTGGTTTGGGTAAACTGTCTGGAAGTGTTGATGGCAAGGAGTATGAGCAATTTCATCAAATGGTAGGGGTTGTTCTTGATGATGACAAGTGTGGTTGATGATTTGACAGTCAGTTGAAGAGGTGGGCACAACAAGCTAGGTCTGACTTGGAGATTTCTTTCTGCTCCAATTTCATGAGTCTACTGTACCTTTTCTTGATATCTGGTTCCATAGTCATCAATCCATGTTTTGTGAGGTTTTTGGCTGTGTGACAGGACAGTGCTGTATAGCCAAGGACCTTGCCGTAAGGCTGTGATTTTGTACAGAGATGTGCAGCTCTGTACAGAAGGGTGGAAATTTGCTGATGAAAGACCAGTTTCTGAGCCAGAATTTTGTTAAAATATAGTGTACTGATGTT
>JBBPNE010000833.1:0-12299 GCA_038090735.1 Xerocomellus amylosporus | reverse complement strand
ATGTACTTCATTTGATGTACTCATATGTTAGGGCCCGGGTTAGGGGGTATTGGGGAATATCGACTTTAGTGCAAAACATACAAACATTGGGACACTTTTTTGAGCCACTGTAAATGGTCAGTCGCGACGACAGACTATAGTGAACTATGTCGACGCATTGTGTGCCGCGACCTTATGTAACAGCGTGCTACTGTAGTGGGGTGTAGGAATACAGTATGTACGTTACATTGTGCTATGTAAGGGGGGGATGTCGATGGGTGCAACCAGTGTTACATACACAACATAGCCCAATGTAGACTACTGAATTTTTGCAGATGTTGAGAATCGGAAAATTGGAGGTAAGCCTGAGTGATTGGCGGACTGAAGCAATTAACAGGACGTATTTATACCTTTCCTCTAAGTCGCAAACCGGGAATGATCAGCTCGGATATTCCGGTGTAACACAGGTCTCCCTGACCCCCCGTCGGATCCATCCAACTGAAACGCAAGTAAATACTTATCCGTGACACTCCCGTGACTGCCGAAGTCAAGGTAGGTATCTTAGATCATTCCACTGGACTCACTCGAACGCCACCGAAAAAGTGGGCTTTCTGCAAGGTACGCGGCTGGGCATGACCTAAATGTACTTTTTTGGATCGCTCAGGTGCTTACCAGCCAATCGCATGGGCCGTCAGTTGAAGTTCGGTTTCAAAACCGTGTGATGGCGGCCGATATGATCACACCGATTTGAAAGTACGCCCCCGACAACGGCTAACTGTTCCGCAGCCTTTTACGCCACCACGTCAATCGACGATGATCCGCTTCCCTCAAAACAACGTAAGTGAACAAGCTTACACAGCGTTGTAGCGTCTGGCAGCGGTCGGAGGCTTGCGCTGCGACTCGTCGTCATCCAGATTGTGCTACTCAGTTGACAGTCGCAATGATTCATCCGCAGCAACGGTGGGAGCCACGAAGCTTTCAAGGATCCGGATACCAGAACCAACTCGGAGTACATTAAACGTCACGGTGGGCGCAGCCTCGGAAATCTTATCGCAACCACTGGCACTCACGAAACATTCAAGTTCAAGTCCAGAATCAGACTCCAGATATGCAGAAGTTGCAACAGTGGTGTGAAGCTTTCCCTTCTTCAGATACAGCGCCAAAGACCTTTACGAGATCTCCGAGTCGCTATTCAATTGTGGACTAGTCAAAGTTGATCTTTCCATCTACATATGTGTGCTTTCTTTCATATATTACATCCTTGCGTACTTGACCGAAGTTCAGGCTGCGTTTCGTCCGAGTCGTTGAATAGCCTTGGTACGACTTCTTGTTACTATACTCACATTGTCAGAAGCTCCCAGTATCAGCAAATTCCCGATATGGTAGTAGAGGGTTTATGGGTCCCGTTCCACTGTTTGGCAGGGAATTGCCTACTACTGAGAAGACACGAGGGCATTGACAATGAAGGATAAGGTACGTGAGCGACATGGATGATCGTGACTTGAAGGAATTGTTGCCAGTTTACTGACCGAAATAGCTTGAAGTTGACACGGTCCCGCTGCGCTGGTGTGAATGCAGCGTCAGTATATCCGATCAAGGTTCCCCTTGGTCGTTTTGCAGAATTCCCGGGTATCGAACCACAAGTCAACTCGCCGGGGTTGGTGATTGAAGTTGAGTTGCCTTCGATGGGCTCTGGGACAAGTTCAGGAGCCTTGGCAGCAAGGTAGGCACGCTGACATCCGAAGATAATGTGTTTCAGTGGCTGATACGGCCCTCCCCTCGATATGAGCGCCGGTTCCATTCGGACCGCAGTATTTGCATTCGTAATACCGCCAATTTGATTTGTTGTCAGGCTGGTTTGAAGTGATCAGTAAGGGCTTTGGCCGGGGGTCTTCCTGCAGCATTGGTTGATTTTGACGAGTTTGAACTCATAGTGGTAGAGTAAAAAAAGTGGAGTAGACAGAACCCGTTTGACATTCTATCCGAACACTGCATATTTTTTTTTGCCTACTACCACATGATAGGCCTGGTGATCTGCCTTGATCTGCCAGTCTCCTCGACCGTGGCGCTCTGCCGGCAATTACCGCTGGCAGTATTGGGAGTGTTCTGCCAACAACACCGTCACCGTCTCGGACCGCCAAAAATTCGGGGTCCTGTTGGGAGTGCCACGTGGGTGCGGTCCAAGGATTCCCGAAGGTGCTTAGAACGGCCGATGCGCAGCGCCCTTGACCCTTGCTATCGACGGTACAACTAGGTGAGGTTCTGCAGGTTCCCGCTATCCCAGGTCAAGTGTCCGTTTTGCTAAAAGTCACACTAGTACCCTCTACATTCAGCAATATATCGTTCAGAATGGGTGACGCTTTGTCGGAAACCACGCCTCGCGAGACGGATTCAGAGGTAATCACTCGCAGCTATCAACAAGAGATGTTGGACGCTAGCTTGACCGAAAACATCGTCATTGCACAAGATACTGGGTCGGGAAAAACTCATATTGCAGTTCTGCGCATGAAAATTGAGTGTGACCGTGAACCACACAAGGTGACCTTGCCACACTACCACTGTGAGCTGCGACTGATTGATGACCACAAAGGTTTCGTGGTTCATTGCACCTACCGTGACGCTCTGTGAACAACAACATGATGTGATCCAAAAAGCGATTGGATTTGCTGGGCTCATCCATGGCGGTCTGGAGCCGAAACAATGGACGGATCCTAACCTCTGGAAGGATGTTCTCAAGAAAAACCGCATTATAGTCTCCACTCCTCAGGTTCTCCTCGATGCTCTCAGTCACGGGTACCTCAGTCTAGGTCGAGAGATCGGCCTCCTCGTGTTTGACGAAGCTCACCATGCAAATGACGATCATCCGATGAACTGTATCATGCGGAACTTTTACTTTAAACTTCCCATCCGACTGCCCACCGGGGCCAGCAGCCATGGGCCTGTCAGGGAGGAAAGACCAATGATTCTTGGCCTGACTGCCAGCCCCATGTTTGGTGGCAATGCCGCTGTGGCTTTCAGGTGGATATCAGGGTTCCATGTAGGCTCTTCACTCAACAGTTCTGATAATTCTTGTTAGGACACTGGAGAGCAACCTCGACAGCGTCATTCGTCGCCCTAGACGGCATCGTGACCAGCTCGAAGCATACGTTCACCCACCAGAGTTCAGGCACGTCCTGTACAGCATTCCATGGAAGTACGACACCTGTTACTTGCCTTCAAAAAACCTCCAAGCACTCAAACAAGTGGAGGAGTCGATGGATATCCAGAAGGACCCCTACGTTCTCTCCCTCCGCGAAAGCCTAGCGAAAAGGCCTCCAGGACCCGACAGAACCCGTCTTGATCAAAAACTGTCCAAAACGATCTTGAACAGTAAATCATACACGCACAAGGGGATCAAAGATCTTTCGAGTACCGCTCATGACATCTGTCATGACCTTGGTCCATGGGCAGCAGATTGGTACATCCAACGCGTCGTTGAGTTCGCTCTCAAGAATGCCTCTCCGTATAGCAACATTACGACTGCGTGGCAATCCAGGGAAAAGGCATATCTCATCGATCACCTCAAGAGTATCCAGATTACTCCCGTCTCCTATGAGCCAGAGGCCATTGAAAACGGTATTTCAGACAAGCTCCGGGTCCTCCTTCGAACATTAGAGGAGGAGAAAGAACGGGCCGAGTCTTTCAACGAACCGTATAGCGGGATCGTGTTCGTTACGCGGAGAGACGCAGTGCTCGCACTGACCGCGGTTCTTGAACATCACCCTCGAACGAGGGATCGGGAATCTTTCAGAGTAGGATCACTTCTTGGTTCCTCTGAGAGCTCCTACCGTACTGCTTTCCTGGATATCACGCGAAAGATCCTACGCCAGCCACAGGCTGAAACGCTGGACGAGTTTAGGTCTGGAGAAAAGAACCTTATCGTTGCCACTGCGGTCGCGGAGGAGGGCCTGGATATCCAAGCATGCGGAAACGTCATTCGCTGGGACGTCCCGAACAACATGGCAAGTTGGGTACAGAGCCGGGGTCGGGCGAGAAGGAAACGTAGCTCCTTTATTCTCATGTTCGAGCGTGGGGGTGTCGATGACGCTCGTATCGCGCAATTTGAAAATCTAGAGAAGGACATGGTCGCGCAATACAACACTGACCGGAAGGCTGTCAAGAGACCACCCCCGGTGCCGTCGGAGATTGACGACGAGTTCGAGCCCTGCGAGTTTAAAGTCGAATCCACAGGGTGGGTAACGAGTGTTACTTGAGATCATGTGTTCACGACGATGTCCGCTCTTGTCTTTCAGGGCGTTACTCACTCTCCAGGCGGCTGTTTCGCACTTGAACCATTTCTGTTCAGTCCTCCCGAACTCTAGGCATACTAGCTTTAACGCGCTCTATGACATCGATCCTCCTGATTTACCCGAAGGTTGGCATGCTCTCGGTGATGGACAGAACGACGTCCCAATGTACCAAGGTCCTTTTGGTTGTACGTTGACCTTGCCCAAAGCTTTGCCACCCCAGCTTCGTGTCTACACCGTCGAGCGAAAATACCCCACGAAGCGGTCCGCATACCAACACGTTGCATTCAAAGCCTATCTCGAGCTGTACAAAGCTGGACTACTCAACGATCACCTGCTACCCCTAACGAGCGTCGTCGAGCCGCAACTGGAAGAGGAGGTGAAGGACATGTTGAAGGACATCGAGAAGCGGGGCGGGACGGCTACCGTGACAAGCCAGCTGAACCCGTGGCTGCCGTCGAGCGATGAGGAGAATTGGTGGTCAACGGAAATTACTGTCGAAGGACTTCCTTCCCTGACACTCTTGACGCACTTCAAGATACCTGCGCTTGGCGCGGACGAACTTCCTGTTTTGCATCATCCACAGAGGGGTAGGATAGGGGTCAAACTTGGTCCAGGAAAAGTGTTCCGCTTGCCCCAAGAAAGCCTGACGGCAGCGCAAGAGAGTGCTCGGAGGCTATTTTGGAGTTTGTATGGCCAACGGATGCAATGGCCACGCCTCGACTTTGCGTACCTGTTTACCATCAACGCGGATCCAGATGCTGGTACATGGCTGTCCCGGCGTAGTTGGGCGATGAAAATAGAGGAGGCGAACTCGGAGAGCGGTCATTCCGTCAATGCAGAGACGTTTGGTTCACAGAATGGATACCCAGCCGACCTCACCTGGGTTCGTGACAACCGGTCGTTCGGAAAGCTTCATCGTTTCCTTGGTTGGCATCACGAGAAACTGACAGAGGAAGAGGAGGCAGAAATATGCGCTCGCCGAACCTACTCGCGAATTGGGGAAGTTCGGGTGACGTACCCCCTCCTCCTCGTCGAGCCTCTCCCACAGAGATCCAATTTCCTACTCCCCCTTCCGGTCTCCGACGCAGCTCCAAAGCCGTTCTTCCTCCTTGCCAAGTACTCTTATCTCGAGCTTCTGTCTCCGGCGGAATGTGAATACTCACAATTTATCCCGTCGATCCTTCGTCGTCTCGAGACAGCCATGGTTGTCAGGTCCCTCAGAACCACCCTCTTCCCCCGCGCTCCTCTCGCGAAGATACCCCCGTCGCTCCTTACGACTGCAATGACAGCCCCCGTCGCCGAGGACCCAACCAATTACGAACGCTTCGAGACGCTCGGGGACGCCGTGCTTAAATTTATCGTCGCGGTGAACCTGATGGCTGCCTATCCATTGTGGCACGAGGGATATCTAACCAGACGCAAGGATCACGCTGTAGCGAACTCCCGTCTTGCAAAAGAAGCTGTTCGACGCTCTATATTTCGATGGATCATCCGTACTCGTTTCTCGCCCAAACGGTTCAAGCCGTTATACCTCTCTGCACCAGAGGAACCTGTCGTCACACCTGCTGATCCTCTCCAAGAAGCCAATGACGAGCCCGTAGTTGGAGGGGGCAAGACCCGCAAGGAGGTTGAGGAACTGTCGACAAAGATGTTGGCAGATGTCGTCGAGTCTCTGATCGGTGCTGCATACCTCCACGGCGATTTTGATCTCGGCGTGTCGTGTGCTCAACTGTTCGGCCTGGGACTCGAGTGGCGCAGCCTCCCGGAATGTGTTGAGATGGCGCTGTCCCGCGTCGAGCATACCAACGAGGTGTCGACGCAGTTGAACAACGTGGAACACATGTTGGGATATACATTTCAGCGAAAACTGTTGCTCGTCGAGTCGCTCACGCACGCGAGCTATCAGTATGACGATCGGACGGTGTCGTACGAACGCATGGAGTTTCTTGGCGACGCTCTGCTCGATATGATCGTGGCCGATTTGCTGTACAAGTATCCTGGAAAAACGTACACCCCGCACGACATTCACATTCGCAAATCGGCCGTCGTGAATACCCATTTCCTCGCGTACATCTGCCTTACAAGCTCGCTCGACGTTGACGCGAGCATGCCCGGTCCCGGTCCACGCGGCAAGATCGTGATGCAACCCAAAACGGACACGGTCCGCCTCTTCCAGTGTCTCCAGCACTCGAGCCCCATCATCCTCGAAGACCAAAAACTCACCTTTCGTCGATACGACAAGGTGAAAGGTGAAATCGAGGCTGGGTTGACGACGGGCAAGGTATTCCCTTGGGCAGCGCTCACGCGATTACAAGCCCCAAAACTCTTCAGCGACATCATCGAGAGTCTCATCGGGGCGGTGTACCTCGACTCGAAAGGGAACATCAATACCGTGAAGACTCTGCTTTCAAAGTTGGGCGTATTGAGCCATCTGGACCGTATCATTCGTGACGATGTGGACGTGTTGCATCCGGTTTCGAGATTGTCTGTGTGGGCGGCGCGTCAGCAAAAGCCGATCACGTATGAGTACACGGAGAAGAAGGGGCTGGTGATTTGTACGATCAGCGTGGAGGGACGAGAGGCAATGAGTGCGTCCGCGCAAAAGAGGGGACACGCGAGTCAGGAAGAGGCTCGATTCGCTGCGGCAGAGAAAGCGATCTCCGTGTGGGCGGTGGGGTGAGTCGGGTGTTGCGCACCGGGGAAGAAAGATATTGAAAGAGTCTGTCGAGCCAGAAATTGAGGTCGTGATATCGAATGTGTAGCATCTTGTAATCAAGGACGCAGTGGCGGCAGGTATAGAAATGTATGAAAATGGGACAAATCCTTGCCATTCTTGATTCCGAAACGATACCTGACAACTTCGAAATTTGGCTTGCAGCTGGAAAAATATTATTCAGTGATACCATCGAATACCATTAATTCTCCGGGCTACCTGTTTGATACAGTCGGAAGCATCGATTGGCCTATGATATCCGAGGGCCAGTGAAAGATTCGTTATAATTGTACATTGGCCATAGCACGAATACAGATACTACGGCAGCGACAGACTGGTAGTACCGTAGTATGTACCATTATGACAACGTCAACCCTATATTGCTCAGTAGCACGCGACATCATTATTGGCAACCCTCTGGGTTTCTCCCAAGGTTTCTTCTTTCACACTTGTAGAGGCAGCATACTGGCAACCTGTGAAAACACCGCACACCTTGGGAGGCTTGTCAATGCAGTGAAGGTTCGACAATGGCAGTAACATACAGGCTCATTTCCAACTCGGAAGCTCTTCTGGGTTTCCTCCTCCTGGGCTTGCTCCTTCACGATATCAGATGCATCATGGCGCCAGATGAAAATGGTATCGCCCCAATACTGAAAGGGGATTCAGTGGAAAACAAGGCCACCGCGAACGTAGACGCATACAGAATGCATTCTATGAGACTGTATGTGGATGCAACAGGTGAGAAGCGTTGATGTTTTTCGAGAAAGATGTGTTCGTACTGATTTCGAGACCGTTTATATCCCTCTGCGTGGAGTAAACAGGCCATCACAAGACAGGTATTTTACCGATGGCATGCATTTTTGTTTTGGGTCCGACTAAGATATTTCGGATTGAATTAGTAGTGATCAGGATTTGGGAGGCGTTCTCTTTCAACAATAAGAGTTATTGTCCCGTACGTACTACCTTCATCCCAATTTGTTCGGGGTAGTAAATTGGCCTCGAGGTCGTCAGGGTCGCTACACACAGGTCATAGGACCCAGGGTGGCAGCCTCACGGGTCGCTGATTATAATCAGCTCGGTGATTGGGGGTGGTTGAGCGCTGAAGCGCTGAAGTCCCAACATGCCGAGAGCGGAGATTCTGAGGTCTGACGAAACATTCCTATACATCAACCACCAAATCGATGTACTTACTTGGACTCCAGAGTCATCCATTGAATTTGGATGGCCCGATGACGGTGATGTAATGATCTCGTCCTCGCCCTAAACTGAAAAGGGGTAAAGCATCGAAGGCCATCTGTTTGATGAAGTTCCAATTCGAATATTCCGGGTCGGCTCCACAATTCACCTACTATCACATTCCTGGAACTTCATCCGAGGAATGGAGGAATGGGAGAAAGAAAAACGGCATTGTGGCCATATCTTGCATTAGAAGGGCCTGATAGACTGGTGAGCGATGGTGGTTAAGTTGGTAAAAAGTGGCCAGGCCTCAGGCTATCGAGGTTGGTCCCTGGGTGGTAATTCGTAAACAATGTAACCATACGGCGTTACCGTATCACACATTCCAAGGACCTCCGGGACTAAATTGAATGCTCCCTATATATGGGGAGTGTACGAACCGAAGAAGGCTCCTTGAAGAGCCCAGAGTCGATTGGTACTACTCCGAGGAGTCACTTGGGGGTACGCGTTGGTGGAATGAGAATGCTGTATAATCGGTGGTGGGAAAAGCTTGTGACGAATAGGCTACGCCTCGGCCGGTACTTACCCGTACCACACCTTCGCCGTGACAACATCACGCCCATCTGTTGGATAGTGGTCAGTACGCTGAAGTCCAGATTAGGAATAGCATAGCCACACGCACGTACCCTCAGTTTCACTCCTCGAAGTAAGTCGTACTCACTTCTATGTACCTATGCTACATTACTGACTAGATACAGGACTTACCAGTCCTCTATCTAGCATACTCGCCATTACCATCCCCCTCGCGCCATCCCGACCACTACACTGCCGTCTTGCTCCCCAACCTTGCACGTGCGTGGTGCGCTGCCTCACCCACCCTCGACAATGCCTGCGGGTTGCGTAGGCAAAACTCGACCGGCGATGAAACCCGTACCCACGACCGAGGTACGGGTATGGTCGCTAGTACCCAATGGACCCGTGTGGCCTATCCAGGACTCTGACAAGTAGTGCACGAACCATGATCGTCACTAGACTGTACTTATACTCGTTCGTTAGACAAAAAACGTAGTTGTCACACCTCGAAGCTAACCACCCTATGACTATCCACTGAAAACCACTGTCCCGGGACAAGGTAAGACAGGGTGGACTTCGGGTGGACGAGGTGGATGATGAAGCTGAGAGCGTGATGTGACAGTAAAATAATGGAGGTATTATACAGGTATGCACCAGAATTTCGGGCTTGGATTAGATTGGATTCGGCGACCGGTCAATCTAACACAGGTTTTCGGCGGCGTGGGGAGATTACATCATCAAATTGATAGCCGAGCATCATGAGTACCAATTTGACAAAGGAATGAGAAGTATCATCTCATGTCCCACATCGAGTGAGCGTGAACTCATTGCAAAGACAGGTCACCCGTAAGGTCTCGAACCAGGGTGAACGTCGAGCCTTTTTACGCCTCGGCTTGGAGCCCGGCTGGGTGACTTGCATTTTCTGCAAAATCTCGCTCGAAGTGGTGTTTTGACGAACAGAAGATCAACTTTGGGGTCGCAATGTTTCGTCGATCTTAATCAGAATGTCAACACACATGTTTCCTGGGATCGATATCCCTTGCACCATCATTACATCGCATCGTATGAGACAAATTCATGTTATGCTACAGGCTAGTTTCTTCCGCTGTCCCCTTTTCAGCCTTCAGCTTGGCCTCGGCCTGTTCTCTGGCAATCCGAGCTCGGTAGGCAGCAGTGCTCCCCGTGTCGCTTAACCACCAAGTACCCCACGTTGGCCCAGTCTACAAAAGATGTCGATGCACACACCGCGTCAACGAAGTAACGATCCAAAACAACTTTTGATCTTACGTTCGGCACTTTGGGCTTTCCTGCCAGCTCGAACTTGAGTTCCATTAACTCGGGGTTCAAATCGTACTTGGAACGATCGAGAGGCTTCAGGGTGATGCGTGAACATCCGTCGTCTGAGTCTAGCTACTATGTTACACACCTTGGCTTGCTGGATGGTCGGAGCTTCTGCGCCACCCTCGGCGTTGTCTCTGGATCGCACGGTTGTGATCAGGCCGCACTCTGAGCAATACACGTCGTGCATTGTCTCCGCGCCCTGGCGTCCGGCCTTGAGCGCGTTGAACATGAACTCGCGCGTGTGGACTCCACGTTTGAGTGCTGTCCATACCCTGATAAAAATGATCACCAGTTAGCACCGTTCAAACCGTAATCCACTGGAAGGCAGCCTACCAGTCAACAAATTCGGTATACTTGCCACACCCTTTACAGGGCGATGGAAGGCCAACCACTTTGGTTCCGCCCAACCCAGTTTCTTGGAACTCACGGCCAACGAAGATTAGACTGAGCCTGCGGTATTCGTCTTCGGTAATGTACCATAGGTACGTCTCTCTGTCTCCGTCGCGAATATTGAGGAGCTTCGTGGGGGGCTTTATTTTTTTGAGTGACTGCCGTGCAATGGCTATGAGATACCAAAAAGATGTAGAGGCGAGGAAAAGACTCACGGGGAGCAAGGGTAGGTCCTGTTTGATGATTGGCATGGTGAGGTAGTGGCTTGTTGGTGTGGACCTCGTTGGGTGCCGATCAGTGGTAACCCGATGTTTATGTGATTAGATGCCTTACCTATCACGGAAACATCCAGCAAGTTCGGTTCAGCGTTGTTCGGGTTAGAAGAGACGTACATATTGCTATCGGCATGGTTTACATCTGGACTATTAATACTTAACGGTTCTCCCACTTCAAGCTGGACTAAGTCATATTTGATTAATTTTCTGGAACCGATCACGCTCACGGGCGTAAACTTAGTAATAGTAGGGCGTTACGGTTTCCAATCGAACTCCGAGTCGGTGCAAGATCGGTAGGAATTAGGTCATGGCACGGTCGAATTCTTGGATTCATTGGCTAGCCTAGATTTGAACATATTCAAGGCATTTATGAGTTGGGAAGCAGCGGTGAAGTTGAAACCAAGAGAAGAACTAGTACTCACGGTGATCACCTAAAAGACACTTGAACCTCGAAGCTTACTGTCTTTTTCACCCAACTTGGCCACGTGGGAGTCACGACTCATTACTGAGTGGTGACGACAATGCGGGGAGAAGAGGCGGCCTTCAAGTTGGTCGAGGTTCTCCATTATTATTAAATTGGAGGCGAAATTCTTGGCCACGGACGAAGAGAGGGTATAGAATCCGTAGTGGCGTTGATCTGATCGGTGCAGTGCTACGACGTACATAATCAACCTGGACGGGTCATTGACAGTTTTTCAGTGGCCATGTTCGGTTCCCGTCCGAACATGGGACGCCGTGCAACGAGGGTCCGAAACCCACCAGGTTTCATGTCAGTGAAAACGAGAGTATCGACGGAAAATTAGTCGACCGACACCGGTATGCGTGCGAATCGTGTATTTGGTATCATGGTGAGTGGTTTGGGTGCTCGACTGACCGAAGGGACTCGGTATCTGAAACTGAAATAGACTTGATGGTGGTGTAGGCGGCTATCGTTGCGTTGTACGCCAATTTGAATACGTCCGTGTCGATCTGGATAGCTGGTACGATACTCCTTTGTTGCTGTTCGAACTTCAAACCTCGCAGAAAGGCGGGATTCTTGACACCTGTTCCACGGCCCTAACCACTTGTGCTTATGATTGGATAAATTTCTTCTTGTTTCTTCTTGTGCCAAGTTTAGCTGGGTGTGGTAGGAGCAGAAGCAGAACACTAACTTGGTCTTGTCAGATTTTTTTTTGGGTTGTCACTGGCAAATCTTATCTTATCGCCCAGTGAGTGACTAAGCGCGTTAGAAAAATCGACATCTAACTCGAATCGATAACCACGACACCCACGATGGAGTTCATACCTGGGCCAGCAATTCATCGGGTCCTTTGCGCTGATTGTGGTGAGTCCCCCACATGCAGAAGATTAGACGATCTTCATACGCCAACATCAGGGACACCGATCGAACCCAACTCGGCCAATCTCTGTGTAGGTTGTCTGCGGAACAGGCGAGTATGAATTAGCAATTGACGTCGTGTACGCTGACGACGTCGCCCATCACCAGCGTGGACATCACAGAGGGAATCCCCAAACAATGTACGTCCCCGTCTTGCCGTCTCGTCCAACTTGATCGCTGACGGA
>JBBPNE010000832.1:0-12319 GCA_038090735.1 Xerocomellus amylosporus | reverse complement strand
CTGTTTTGAAATGGCCATATCTCCATGGCTACTGGGCCGAATCACATGACCCAGGGACCGATTTGTAGCCAAGGGTTTGTACTTTGTTTGTGTCCACCAAAGCTAAGCGCAGTTCCCACGGGTGATTTCAGCGCGCTTCGCGCGCTGTGTCAGAGTTAGGCATTGCAACGGTTTTGGAGGTCACTGTACGTTGAGAATTGGGATTATCCGGTGGCCCCCTCTTTCAATCCGGCGTTCTCTCCAATATGGAAAGATCACCTTTGCCAAATGAAGTAGTTGCTGGTAGTGGTACCAAGGTTGGTACAATAAAGCTGGCAAAGATGGAGGAAGTGGAGATGAAAAAACATCTTGATAATCTGAGAAGGGTGGGAAGGCCATTCCGGACTCCAGTCCCTGAATCCGGATCATTTAAATTAATAGTCAGTATATGCTTCAACTGCATTAGACCGATTGACACACATGATGCAGGAATTCAGTCTTGTCATGGGTTACCTTCTCAAAGATGCCCATCACCAATTCGAACTCGTCTTCCATGATGGCAACAGCTTGGGCAGACTCCGGCTCCTTGCCCTTTGCTTTTGCGCTTCGCTGGGGGTAAGAATGTGTGCCAGCACCTGATGCGGAGACCGCACCTTGCACGCTAGTTCCCTCTCCATGAACCTCCTCGTTATTACGGGTCAAGCCATTCCTGGTCACGCTCATCCATGTAATACGTGAATGAATCAACGAGGCCGCTAGAGATAGCTTCTTCAACTGTTTCAGAGGAGCGGACATATGTGTCCGGTTGCGTCCATTAGTTACTAAAATTAGTAGGGGGGTAATACAGCTCGGCATAATTATCGATCAGACCCGTCGAGTCTTGGACCACTGGCAGTATGGCGAAACGCCATTCACGCAGGTGTCTGTGTGTAGACTGTTTCTGCACATAAATCCGGGGAGCTCTTCAGCGACCAAAAGCAGGTACGACCAATTGGATTTGAGTAGTAACATCTCCCGTTCGCACGCACTCAAAATAAGATGAGATGCTTGTCTTTGCATGTGCGTGCCCCTACCGGAGCATCATAAGGCTGTATCAAGACAAGGGTGGCGTTGCCAGTTACATTTGCAGCTTGATACTTGAAGATGGGATGAGCCGTCCGAAGATATATCTGTTTTGTGTCTTGATGATGACACCATCGCATCGGGAAACTCCATGAAAGCCTGGACTGCACCGCAAGTAGTCCATGTGTTGACACCAATCGACCATGGATTCGTAGTTCACCTTGATGTAGCGGTACTCCACTAACTGTGTTTATTTAATTTACTTTCAGCACAGATGTAAGTATAAGGGGATTAGTGTGACTGACCTTGTCCTTAGCTTTCAAAGTGATCTTCTTTCCATCAAGAAGGACGCGCCCGACAACAGAGAAGTTGAGGAAGTTGTTGAGTTTGATTCAAAAGCGGTCGAATGCATGATCAGTGCCATGTTTGAGCTCAATGCTTTCAAATGTCCGTGGCTTCTGGGGCAATCCGACTTTCACATGGAAGTATTCCTCTAGGGCGTTGACATCATTTTTGCCATCATCATCTGCTTCCCAGGCCGCAGTTGCCTTCATATATCCGTCGTGGTCTTTGATCTTGCACCGTATCCATTGAGATGCAAGCTGGGCATGATTGGTACGAAGAATCTGTGGAGATGAGTGTGTCAGTAGTATTAGTACCATTGACAGTGCTTGGATTAAAAAATGTGGAGATACGAACCTGTGTGGCAACGTTCTTGAAGTTCGTCCACCTTTGGTAGCTCTCCTTGAGAGGTCCGTGCATCTTCTCATTCGGTTTTGTGTTGAAACCCCATGTGACCCCTTTCGCCAGAATGTCATCAAAGACATGGACACACGTGTGGTTCTTTGGGAAGTCCCAGTTCTTTAGTGATATATCCTTAGTTTTTTCGATGTAGTTCTAGGGAGAATTCAGAATATTAGTATACTTCATTGCTACGTGATAAGAACAGACAAACATTCATTAACACTGATAGCATTGACAAAGCATTGCATCCGGCAGCAATTGTCTCCATGGTTTGGACTTCAAGTGCAATGTACAGTACATGTTGAACTCAAGATAAGCACGGATGCAACGAAGGAGAAGGTAACCAATCTTGTTTCAATCGTTTGTAAGGACACCATGGCTGGCGAGAACAACAAGCTGTAAGTTATAAATGGTCACTCAGTATCCCAAAAACGCGGAACAAGTAAATAGTATAATACCTTTGAAATATCTTCGTGCTTCGTTCCATCATTGAATTTCAAGTCGAGGACTTGATCAAAGTGATTTAATCCATGCCAAGTAGGCATAGCTGTGAAGCTATACACAGATTCCGAATCAGTCACCTTGGATGACCTTCATAACAAGATCAGTGCCTCACTTCTGTTCGATCTCGACCCCCGCAGCGTGACCCATATCAATCACGATGATCTTGAACTCGACCCACAGATGGTTGCTGAACATCCCTTCATGGTTGGCATGAAGCCTGTCAAAACAAAGTGCCCGGAAGGTGTCCAGAAGTGTCACAGTATTGAACAAGCTCTGTAAATTAACATCACTTCAGTGAAATGCGAACAAGCAGATTAACAATTTACTCACATCAACGTCTCGTAGCCCGTAATCCATCAAAATCGCCTCTTTCTCATCGGCACGTTGTTGTTCCTGTGCAGTTCAGAGTATTCGTACAACCATGCTGCTCGTGCATCATTCGTACTGTCCTGACACTGCCATTTTTGATAGCTGCTCACAGGGAACAAGACAAATGGGACATGGGAACTTTGACATGACATCACGAATAAGCGCCATTATACACCTGTATGGTCGCTCGTGACGTATCAGCAAAGTGTTATGAAAAAAAGACTTACTGTTCTTCGTAATCAGCAGACAAGATAAGGATGCGGGGGAATAACAATCGGGTGACACCGTCCCAACAGTTCACCCAACAGCCTGTTTTTGAATGCATGGTGAGAGATTCCAGGATGACCTTGAAGGATTCATGCCATACGGTCGCCTTGAAGTTCGTCCAAGCTGGTTTGCCAGAGTGGCTCTTTTCGTCTTTCACCTTGTAATATAACCTCAGTGTAAAGTGAGAACAGAAGAGATTCCGGACTTACAATGGGCAGCCAACCGACAACACGGCCGCCACCAAGCCCTTCTCCATTCTGAATAGCCGTCGGCAGGTTTGCAAGTCGCGCGACAACGGGATAACCTTTGGCACGCCCAAACGACGAGAGTTTGGCCTTATCTGCGTAGAGAATAAACGGGAGAACCTTCCCATCACTCGGAAGATCACTCTACATGATCAAAACATTGGATTGTGGCACAAATTTAACAATACAGACACCTACTTGGTAATTCCACAAATCATCGGCAGTATATGGCTCATCAATGAAACGAACAAAGGATTCTCCATCAAATTTTGATAGGCGCTGTGCATCAAAAACAAAGTGTGGCCCGATGTGCGGATCCTTCAATAGGTCACAAGCCCAGTCCCAAAGTGATCGATACCACACTGGGAACTTGTGTGGTTCTGGTTCATTCTGATACCGGACTGAAACTGATGTGTTTTGGAACTGAACTAATCATGTTCAACTTAAACAAGATGAATGAAGCATCAACAAACTTACCGGTGTGAGCCATGAGCCAGCGGCATCCCATGTGTTGCGGACTTCATCATAGTTTCGAAGCGTACATCATTCACGCTTGTCGTGTACCTGCTGAAGTAATTTGATGAGACGAGTAGTCTGGCCTTCATTGAGAGCTGCTTCTAAAGCAAGTTCAGATACCTCAAAGTCGATCAGGGTGCGGAAAGGATGCCATGGTTCCTGCTCAGCTTCAGGAGCCAGCGGCACGTGAATATGTTCGCGGGTGAACTCGCTGAAGGGTGAGATCTTCGGTGTGTGCCCACTGTGAGGGTGGTATTTGACACATATGTCATCTACTTGAGGTCCATTGATAGGGTTGTCGTCTATGCAAGGATGAGCAATGAATGGATTCAGTTGACTGAAAACCTACCCTGAGTATAGTCTCCGACGTCTGAACCACCGGTGAACTGCTCGACTGCCATACCGTTCCCATCATTGGAGGTTGAGTTGGCCCACAAATTGTGCCAAGCTGTAGAAACAAATGTACAAATGGTGTCATTGTATTACATAGAACATACCTGACTGTTGCGAACATGCGGCCTGAACCACGCTCGGAGCAGCTGGCGCAGATTCTGCATCGGACCTGTTTGTGTCAACAGGACATCGGTCTGATGATGATGCATCACCTCTGTTCCGGGGAAAGTACAGTAGCTAATGATCAATGTACCTTTCCTGAGACCCTCGAGCAGGGTGGCATCTTCTTGGTTCCTGCGAGCCTGCCTCGCACAGGCTTTTCGATGATGCCCAATACCTGCGGCCTTGAATTCCATGTTGCACACATCACACCTGACCATTTTCGACTGATGTACAGGCATAGTTAGTTAGAGTATACAGAAATGTACAGGGGAAAATATTGGGGAGTGGATGTGATGACGGCTTGCAGGGGAGCTGTCAGCTGTCACTGTCACTGCTGCAAGATGCCGGCGGTCGCAATATCATTGCAACTCCGTCTCGATTGACAATCTTATCTCAATTACTAATGCAATGTGATTACAATCATGACTGATTGCAATAAGCGAACTATTTTTCCGACATACCAACTATACAATGATTTGGGTAAGGGATCAGCTCTTAACTTAGAAATACAAGCTATTGCAATGATATTGAGATTTTACAATGGGTATATCTCCACAATTCCCAGATCAAATCAGATGACCCAGGCACCGTTTGGTAGGCAGGAGGGAGTACCACCTCCCATTTCGCTAAAGCTATGTGAAATTCCCATGGACAGGTGCAGTGTGCATGCATTGGCCAAGATTAGTTGAGGGAGGTGTTGAACTTGGAGGAGGTTCTGTGATGGTATGAGGGTGTATAACTTTGGAAGGAGTTGAATATACTACCAATATTGATGGTAGGATGGATGGGTATCTGTACCTTCAGAATTTGAAGGATGAACTGCTGCATACCCTATGATTTACCTTTCTGTAGAACAATGACCCTAAGCACACCTGCAGAAAGGTAGGGGAGTGGCTGGGGGAGCAGAAATTTGAGACTATGATATGGTCTGCTCAGTCTCCTGATCTAAACCCCATCTTTGAGATCATCTCAAAAGATGGCTTGTGGGGCATGAACACCCCCTAATAGAATTTATGAGTTGTGGGAAAGAATTCAAGAGGAATGGGAGGGGGTACCAGTTGAGGAATCTCAGAAGTTGATTGAGAGCATGCCTAGAATAATTTCACCAGTAATCAAGGTCAAAGGAAGCTATATCAAGTACTAAATACCCAGTCAATACAAAGGGTGAAAAACTGTTGCAATGGTGTTGCTGTTTTGGTACTGCCGTATCTACATGGTGACTGGTCCGAATCACATGACCCCGGGACTGATTTATAGCCGAGGGTTTGTATTTTGTTTGCTCCCACCAAAGCCAAGCATACTTCCCACAGGTGGTTGCAGCACACTTTGCACACTGTGTCAGGATTAGGCATTGCAACAGTTTTGGAGGTCACTGTATATTTGGCAGCAGACTTACTGACCACAGGTAGATAACCCAAGTGAACAATGACCCTCATTAATGAATATTTGTGCTTTCTTTTACACTCCTCTTTATACTCCATGAATGTTTGCACATTAGGTGACATTTACCGCTGGTACCTCCAGTTGTGAGAGCATTTTGGACATTCTAAACTGTAATCATTTACACATGTTATACCAATTGCATCCATTTTTCTACATGCATTGGGAATCTCACTTGGAAGCTGCGGGCCAAGTGGTAGTATGAATCCTTGGCTTCTGAATGGACCTTGGATGACGTCATTCCATTTGGGGTCTCAGGAGATACATATGACTGATTTAAGGTGGAATGTCATTTTCTAGACATGGTCATCTATACTACTTATAGTAAATTCAAGTAAATCCAAACAAATATGGGAGAATTGG
The DNA here is from genome assembly GCA_038090735.1 of Xerocomellus amylosporus. Classification (NCBI taxonomy): domain Eukaryota; kingdom Fungi; phylum Basidiomycota; class Agaricomycetes; order Boletales; family Boletaceae; genus Xerocomellus; species Xerocomellus amylosporus. Next base: position 6,275 of record JBBPNE010000832.1, on the reverse strand, counting down.
AGGAAGTGGTCGTATATAGGGGGTGCAGCATGGACCAGTTGCAACTGGTCTTTCATCTCTTCCAAAATTTGAAAGACTAAACCACATGCTCTTGTAAATTGAGCAAGACTGCAACTACTAAATCCAGTCCAGTCTGGTCTGCTGTCAAACACTGGAATTTCCACTATCAGAGAGACGGGATTTATCAGGGTGTGAGAAATGTCAGAGACAGAGATCCAAAGAGAGAGTGGGGGAGTGAGTGCCAACTCCGGAACCATAGAGTTGGACTTGTCTGAGGGACTTCGGCTTCAGCGTATGTGCTGCGCCCAGTTCAAGTCACAGTGTCCCTAATTTCTGTTGTCATTTCTGATGTCTACCGAGGGAGATTGTGGAGGTCTGAGGTGTGCCAGTGCAGCGACACTGAGGAGGTCCGAGTCAGCTCTGAGGCTTGGGGGTGGTAGACATTGAGTGGCTATGGAGATGCAGTGCACTCGGAGGTGAGTTGATGGTTGGACTCGGGTCAGAGGTTGGGGATGATGGAAGGGAGAAGGAGCAAAGGACAACGGCAAGTGAAGGTTCGGGTGCATCTGATGAAGACTCTGAAGGGTTTTGACTGACATCTTGTGTGGGAGAGTAGAGGAGGAATGGATTCATAGGAAGATCAAGGCAAGTAGTAGCCTAAGACAAATAATAATCAAACTGAGGTCTACTAACTAAATGTACAGTGTTACGCGAGACGTTAACAAGTGTCGAGGCGGGACGATCAACTAACTTCGAGGAGGAACTCACGAAGAGTCACAACGTCTCGAAGTAGGACTCAAAGGATCAAAGGACTAGGAAGTTCTGAGGGACTGAGAGGCCTCAAGAAAACCAAAGGATGAAGGAGACTAAAGACGAGGCAGTTGGCCAAGGATGCAAGTCAACGCTAGATTGCGTAGATCAAGAATACAGTACAGAGTGTAGTCGATCTAGTTAAGTACTAGGCAACACATCATCAAGGAATACAAGAGAATCGGAAGGAACGATGAGTAAGAGGGAACACGTAACCGATACGATAGAATCGGCTGAGGAGAGTAAAGTCCAAAGATAAGAAGAGATAACAAAGATAAGAAGAAGTCTCCTCCGGTAGTAGATGGGAAACGGCGCGAGACGATCATAGTACAAAGAAGGAGGGATTCAATGTGTCTACGATGAGTAGGCAATGGATCCAGTCCGAGTGGAACATACCCATGAGGACATGAGTACGGTGAGTGAAGGAAAGCAAGTACAAACGATGAGAGAGGAGAAAAACTGTAACATACAGTACTTATAGTAATTTTGTATGCTGCAAAAGCCTGGAAGCATAGGCTTGGAGGTAAGTTCATTCCGAGCTCCGGATAAGTACAATACCCGAGTCAGTGTCTTGGAGGTCCGAAGGTTGCGTGTGGCATAGACACCAGATCTAGGGCTGAGTATACAAGTGGGAATATTAAAGGTACAGAATGGCGCTACACTAATGGGGCAGTATAGGATTATACCTGTGTGAGGGTCTGAGAGTCCGAAGGTCCGAGAGGTCAGAATGAACTTGAGTGGACTTGGTGGAATTCCGGCATAACACAGTATGCAGAATCATCCCAGATCCAGTACTCTGGAGGGATGATTCCCACTGGGTTTTGTACAATATGTGTTCCTAAGAAGGCATTTGCATTGTGCACACTACCTGGATGGCTGAGACCATAGTCAACAATATGCAAGTTATGCACTATAACAATAGCCTGCCATGTAAATTAATGCATGACATGGATTGTGGTCTGTGTGTACCTGAAAGTTCCTTGAGTAGATTGACTTCCTATTATAGAACATCTCACCAAGAAATCCATGCTTCCAGAACATTGGGATGCTGGAATTATCAGCAGCAAAAATGTGATTCTTCCAACCCAGACAATTTCTCTCCTCCATGAACCTGCACAAGAGCTCCATTTCCTTTGGATTGAGCAGTACCTTGACATATTTGTTGTGACAACTGAGAAGTGCTATCATAATGTGGTGTGTGCAGTTGACCTGAATCAGGAGGTTTTTTCAGCAATGGTGGCTATGATAAGAAGGGGAGGGGGACTTGATAGAGAGCCTGGGAGTCACAATCTGCATGACAAAAAAAAATAGTGAATAAATTGTATGATCTGATTGGTAAGGACTGGGTCATTTCTTCCCACCAAATCCACAGTTATAGCATCTCTACCTGTTGAGCAACACAAATTTCCTCAGCATTCTTCAGCTCAATGTCCTTCAGCATGCAATCAAGCTCATGGCAGTGGAGAGTGTCAGTATTTGCACACTCCTTGGCCATCTAGCTATATTGCATCTCACTTCTGGCCCTTCTGAGTACTGAACCTGGAAGCACTCTTTCCAAATACCAAACTTGGAACCACTTTTTCTGGCACCACTTCCAGAAATTCCCACACTTCTAAACTTGGAAGCACCTGTTGACATTGTACTATACTATTTCATTCTTTATCGTAGTGTAGTGTAGTATACCATATATGGTTACCGCTATTACATGAGCGAACCACTAGTACATATATTCGAACTCAGTGTCTGAGTTCTAATAACATCTTGTCCACCTACCACTACATGCCATTACAAGTGTTTCCATACAACCAGTGAGCACTAGTACTTCCTCCCTCAGAACTAGTCTATCCTTGGTACTTCAACAGCACCTGTATCATTTTGGAACCACTTCCAATATTCTTCTCGCACCTTTCTGCTTGGAAGAACTGCAAGCATTGGAAGCACTGGAAATGCCATGGCATATTTCACTTAATATTTTGATTCTCTTGATTTATTCTACTCCACACCTTGTAACCTTCATTCAAGTTCATTATCGCAATATTACAGAGCTTGTCAGACCGAGGGTACGCACACCATCTCAGGTGTGACAGACCAAGTTGGAACTTACTCAGAGTGCTCGGAAGCGAGCCTAGTGTACGGGATATGACAGTATCCCCCCCTTGGCCTGAACCCTTGAAGGCCATAGTGAGGAACTGCAAATACAGAGTGAGAGATAAAGAGTGAAAAAGATTGAAAGAAAAGAAACTATTATGGCGGGATGTAAGGTCCAGGTTTGTTGGGATAATTGAGATGGTAACCTTGGATGAGCTTGGAAGCGTGATCTAGCTCCATGGCGAGAAGCCAAGAGTCTTGTTGTCAGTACCTTCATTACTGGACCAGTGTATCAGATATAACAAGTTACAGTTTCTTCATCTCTGATCTATTTTGGAGTCAAGGATCTTGGAGATCTTGTACTCCAGTTCACCAATTTCAATCAGTGGTGGTGGTGGTCGTACCCCGTTTGGGATGATGTTGGGTACAGAGGATCCTAGCTGTGAGACATGGAACATGGGTTGAACCAAGTTCATAGAATCGGAGAGTCGGAATGTGAAGGAGTGAATGCCTCCCTGAGCAATAACCGTGTACAGCCCAAAGTTCTTTTCTGAGAGTTGCTCAGAGGGCCGAGTTGACCAGAAGTACTTTGCCTTGATGAAAACTAAGTCACTGACTTTGAAGTTTGGCGCTGGAGTTCTCTTAGCATCAGCGGGTCCTTCATATCATTTTTGAGTGTGGGTCATCTCTTCATGGAGGAACTGATGGAGGGAGTCGAGGTCGTGTTCAAGATGAACAGTGATGTTTGGGTGGTAACCTTTATTAGCGAACAACAGAGACACTCTGGTTGTAGCGCTTGGAGTGTTATTGTATGAGAACTCAGTGAGGGGCAAGAGTTCTGACCAATTGTCTTGCTGGTAGGTACTGTAAATCCAAAGGTACTGCTCAAGGGTTTGATTCATCCGCTCGGTCTGGCCATCGCCTTCTGGGTGATGATCGGAGGTGAAATGGAGCCAAATGTTCAAGGCCTTTCTGAGTGACCAGACAAAGCGGGACACAAATTCCGAGCCTCTATTGGAGGTGATATGGGATGGAACTCTGTGTTTGGAAAAGACATGGAGGAGGAAAAGCTTTGCAAGCTTGGGAGAGGTAATCGTGTCATGGACAAAGATACACTGTTTAGATAGGCAGTCAACGACTACAAGGATGGAGGTAACTCTTGAGGACGGAGAGAGCTGTTCGATGAAGTCCATGGATATGGAGTTCCACAGTTTCTTGGGGAGGGGGAGTTGTTTCAACAATCCGTAAGGCTTATGCCTCAGGACCTTCTATGGGCGCAGGTTGTGCAGGACGAGAGGTAGTCCTTTACATAGGTTCATAAACCTGGCCAAGTATACTTGTGGTGAATAAGGTCCAAGGTCTAACAGCCACACAACATACCATGGTTGTGCTTGGTCAATCCAAGGAACAAGGGCACAACATAAGGCTTTTATTGTTCGCGGGTGCTGGTTAGTTCATATTTTATGGGGTTTTTTTATTGCTGATCTCCATGCAGATTTTCTGTTCTCCCTGCCCTCTCATTGAACAAGGGCATCATATACTGTGACATTGTTGAAGGATTGTTCTGTACTGCAACATTCACCAAATTTATTGAAGGCATGCTCGACCACATGCAACCATATCCCATGCCCAATTCTGTGATTGTTAGGGACAATTGTTGGATCCACAAACATTCTGACATTCTAGACCTAATTCATTTGAGGTAACAGACCAATTTGTTATTGTAATACTCATGAACTGATCATAATTTTGTAGGGGGATGTAATGCGAGTTCTTACCACCCTACTCACCCGATTTCAATCTGATTGAGCTTGCATTCTCAGCAATGAAGTACCACCTTTGTAGGAACAGAGACTATACTTGGCTGGTGATAACACAGATGTCTGATGAAGATATATATGTATGTCACGCTACTCAATGCCTTGAGTACCATCACTCCACAGGATTCATTTGGCTGGTTCTCACACTGTGGCTATGTATGATTGAATACTAGTACTCATTGTGTCATGTATACATCATTCTCTGAGACAAATTCCATTGTTTTCGTGTTGTATTGCTAGTACCAGTACTTACATCTGAAAACATGAGGAGTAGTCAAACTATAATTCCACCACACCTCAAGTTCAATTGTTGGTGTTGAACATCCATCATGTCGTCCAAGAGACGAAAAAAGATTCCTCCTGGTAGTACCCATCCAGTGAGTGATTCTGAGGCACTGCCTGTCGCTGAAGCAGGTGCTCCAGCTTGTGTTACCCCAAGTGACCTACTCGCACTTATACATTTCATTTTACTGCTCACGCTGTTTGCTCAGGTGCTGATACCAGTACAAAACAATCTGGAGTGTGCACAAACTGTTGTATGTAAATGCAAGATTTGCTACTTTTGTGAACACAAGAGACGATACATGTGTCAAATGTACTCAGACTGGTGTCACATGTATTGTCCAAGAGAGCCACACATGGCCTGCCTGGGGCAGGAGTACCCCTCCTGCTAATCTCACAAGTCAAGAGAGTCATGCCACCCACAATGACACTACTGCTATGACACAGAAAGATTGTAATTCTCCCAAGCAAAGTGGATCACAAGTCCCTTGCTCGCCACCTTCCCAGAAATCCCAGCGCTCCAAGCAACAATGTTGATCACACTCCAAAGAACATGTGGCAGTTGCTCCATCCCGGTGTAGAGCTCCGAACCACTCTAGGTTTGTATCACCTCTTTCCAAGCATTTCCGCCCACTTTCCCATGCTATTCTGAACTACTACGGTCCGTATTGCACATGGTCCGAAGTCCGGAAGTCTGAAAACGCGGTCTTATGACCAAATTGGTCGGACTAACGTCGGACTCCTTTTAGTATCATTCCTTTTCATTAGTATACTTCGGATATCGTTTTCTTACTGTTCCGAACCTTATTCCTAGTAGCTACACAGTCCTGGGCAATTCCCAGACTATAAAACACTGTACCTAGTATTTCTGAATGCATCTTTGATCATCCGTTTTTCCATCTCCCTTCTGTGACATACTTTCCACATGTCCAAGTCCACTACAGGGCTCATTGACTACGTCCTGCACCTTCTCCACCTCTCCACAACATGCATGACAGTCCGATCACCGCTCGGACTACTTTCCCACGCTTCGGACTACCTTCGGACTACCTGTGGTCGACTATAAAACCTCCTCATCATTCCCTACAACCCGAGTCTTCACTAACCTTCACAGGATCCTTTTTGGGGACGAACATATTGCACCTGCAGACCCCCACACATAGACCTGACTTTTTCCCTTTAGTCGGGTTTGTTGCTATTCACCGGTCTAGTGGTGGTCCAGCACATAATCCATCCTTGGACCCCATACTTCAGATTGGAGATGACCAGGATGAC
>JBBPNE010000831.1:0-12332 GCA_038090735.1 Xerocomellus amylosporus | reverse complement strand
ACACGCAAATAATCTGAAGCGTAGTAGTATTCTTCATCAGGTACATCATTGAAATCGTGATCGCTATGGTCACGATCGGTGTAAGGGATTCGAGAAGAATCCACACCGCCTTTCCAAGTACCGTCCGCATTTCTTCTAACATCTCCGTAAAAAGAAGAGACAGCTTTGGTCTTCTTCTTCTGCTTGGATTTCGCTCCCTTTGCCTTAGAGATCGGCGGGAAGGGAGCCGTATCGAAAGGAGCGAGAGGGGCCCACGATGGGCGGATCATCAGGATCTGCTTCTTCGGCCCAAGTTGCATGCAGCGGAGTTTCATCAATTGCCACATGTTCCTGTTGTTCATACTCATCAATTTCCATTCCTGTGATATGAGCGATATGCTCATCGATGTCCATCTCCACCACGTTAGCAATTTCTTCAACCACGTATGCTCTTCCCTTTCCTTTCCGATTCTGGGGACCTTTTCCCTTGCCTTTCTGGTTTGATTGACCAGGACGGTTGGATATATAAGGTTTTTTACCATGGTTGGCAGAGTTACCACCGCGGTTAGAAGAGAAAGTCTGGCCAGGACGGCCATACTTGGCCCAGCAACGATCGGAAGGATGATTCTTCCCACAGTGAGAACAAGTCTCAGTACTCCGTGGAACATGTTAACGGTAGAAGTTCGGTTTACTTCTGCTGGTTCCTGGAAGAGATGGTGGATTAATCCACGAGGGTTGGTTGAGGAACGGAGTTGAGACTCCGACATAATCTTTGGAATGACGTTATCCAAAGTAAAGTCTGCGGCAGTGGTTGTTTGGCCAGTGGTAGAGATGACAGGTTTATAGGAGGATGGAAGGGCGTTGAGTAGAATCATGGCTTTGAGATTCTCTGGCAGAACAAGACCAGTGCTGGACATCTTTTGGAAGGTATTAATCAAATGATTAACTTGATTGGGGATGTCCTCAGTGTTACGACTGCGCAATTCACAGGGATCGTAGATGCGAATTCGAGTAGCTTCGGAGTAAGCTTCAAATTGGCCAGTAACTCCCATGGGAGCATAGAGGCGCTGAAGACGAGTCCAGAGATTATGAGCCAAGGAAGGATGAGTTACGGGTCCAACCGCAACGTAATTCTCCTGGGTAAGATGCTACATATCAGCATGGATGACGATAGCAATGAGGGCTTGCGCCTGTTCATCTTGATGGATCCAAGCAGCTCTAGCAGCAGCGTCAGGCTGTGCCAGATGAGTGGTAGTGCCGTTAACGACATTCCACCATCCTGCCATGGTAAGCAGGGAACGGACTTGACGGTTCCAAACTGCATAGTTGGACTGTCCGACGAGAAGAACGGTGCAGGATTGGATAGCAGAGTTGATGTTGAAAGACATGATGGAGATAGATCTTCAGAAGATAAAGATATTTGCTACAAAAGTCTGCATAAAAGGGAGATTAGTAAGTGTTTCTGGATTTAAAGGAGGAGGTATGGGATTCAGTGCAACTTGTCCTGTGGAGATTCCCGAAATATCGGGATCATCGTCATCGTCTGTTTCCGTAAGATCTGATAAGGGTGATTCGTTGGCAATAGAACCTCCTAAGTTCCTTTCTACTTCTTCCTCGCTTGTGTACGTATATGTAACCAGCGGTCGATTCCGAAAATACTCTGGATTGAGTAATTTGAATTTTACAAAGTCCGTTTGTTCAAAGAAATGGGGATTTCTGAACGAGCCAAATTGGCCATTTGGTAAACGGACTGAAATCGACGCTTTATTGTGGGTTACATAAGGTGGATAAACGTATATGGTAGTACAAGCAGCGAGATGAAGATGAGAGAAAGTGAAGTACTCGGCTTTAGTAGGGACACGCAGACTGTACCCTGGCTTGATGACGTTCGCGTAGCGACCTCCTAACCAGACTGGTAGAGGCCATGCTTTGTGCAGGAGCCGAAGCAGAGCCGCCGACTGTGAGACGAGAAATGTTGCCATTGGCAGGGATTTCTTCTTGCTCACGCAAGAGTCGAGGATCGTAATGTCTGTGGAGGAGAGGTCGATGGACGGGGAGGTCGGTGAGGACTCTGTTTGCATTGATATCTGCAAGAGTTGATAAGCGCCTCCACTTGTTATACCATGGGATCTTCCTCTTCCAAACCCGTCGCCACCTTGCATCTATGACCTGGTTCCAAAACTGTTGCGTCCGGATTTCATTAAAACCGCGAAGAGGAGCAGTTGACTGGTGAGAATACCAGAAATCGTAGAACCCTGTTTTGATGTTAATGCGACGAAAGACGTCACCCTCATTGGGATCATTGAAGATAGGATCCCTAATGAAACGTTGAACGAGAGGTCCATCAAGGACTTCATTCGGGTTCTGGCGGAAAACAATTTCGCCAAACGATCTAGAAACAGAAAAATAATCCCGACGAAGGATCTCAAAACCTTGGTTGTGAACCAGAATCTGCATGGTATCATGATAAGAAGCGACGGGAAAAGCTAAGCCTAAGCCTTTGTAGGTGGAAGCGATAGGTTCCTTCCAATAAGCGAAACCGTCGAAAGAAGTACGCGTCATGTAGGGGAAATCAGGTTCGTCATAAGGTCCCTTACAGCCATTCTCCAGAATGTAAACATCGTTGCCAGTATAGTTGGATGTGTTGACATTGTATTATACTATTTCATTCTTTATCGTAGTGAAGTGTAGTATACCGTATATGGCAACCGCTATTACATAAGCGAGCCACCAATACATATATACGAACTCAGCATCTGAGTTCTAATAACATCTTGTTCTGCTACCACTACGTGCCCTTCAAACGTTTCCACCAACCGGTAAGCACTAGTACTTCCTCCCTCAGAACTAGTCTACGCCTGGTAATTCAACACTTGCCACTCAGCAGCCAACTGTGTACAATTGTGACCATAAAACACCAGACTCACCTAGGTGGCCATTCGCCCTTGACTTCAATGCAGCACCATTCCACATCGTCATCTTGCCAATATTCAGGCCCAAATTTCATGAATGTGAGCCGGAAAATTATTCCCTGAACTAGAAGTTCATTGTGAGTGAGAATCCGGGGAACCAACGGGGTCTCCTCGAGCATCGTCCTTGCGAATGTGATGATCGGGTCGGGTAGTGCTAATGTTCAGAAGGGGACGTGATAAGAATCCATAGTCTCCAGTCTCAAAGCGAAATCATACCGTCATCACAATCACTAGTGTATTCCAAATAGTCCGGACCCTCCTGTGGATAATCTTCATCGCTCTGCGGGTGTGTGCTTTCTTCAAATGTGTCCATGGCATCCTCACCTCCTCCATCTCCCTCGCTTGTATCATCTTCGTGTGTACTTTGTATTGGGCTGAAATCGTATACCAGTTCTGCATAGCCATCGTCTCCAACTTTCCACACGCGCAAAGGCGGCAGAGATCGCTTTTGTACATCCCTCAAGTGGTTGGTGGTCCCACGGACACATGCGTCGCAGGCACATGTCACCGTACCCTGGCACCCCGCCCAAGACCATGATGTAAAATTATCCCGCCGACGTGGTTCAATTTCGTCAATGTGAGTCCAAATCGACGAGTTTGATCTTCTTCAAGTCCTCCGATACGAGTGGTTGGCATGTAATGTGATGAAGCGCATCACAGCGACGAAACCATTCCTTGATCATGCTGTAGTCTGGCGTTTTCGGGTCCACTTTCTTCGCGCCCAAGATGGAGGCACCTACTGCGCCGTTTTCCCCAACACCATCCACCACTGCAATCGCATCCACGCATGCATGGACACCAATCTGAGGTTGCCAACGAGATTTTGCTCGCATCACTGCAGTATATAGGCAAATCGCATGCGGTCCCCATTCTTTCTTCGACCATACCTCCTGGGCCGGATCTAGATGCACGAGTCCCATGCTGGAACGAGCGCTAGCTGACCTTCATCCACTTTCGGGGTCACGAATGCTCTCAAGGTCATTGTCCGAGAGGTACGTGATGTCGAAAATAAGGCAACACAGAGGGAACGTAGAAAGCAGCTGAACGGACGTCACAGGGCCGAGGGGGTGTCGGGGTCATCCGCCTCTTCACCTTTTCCGTATATTGATCGCGTTCAGATGAGCGAGTCCCCGCCATGACGTCGAATTGATTATCGAGCTGGGCGCATCGCTGACAAAGCGCTTGCGCAGATGCCTCGCTCGGAGGGAAGGGGTAATTGAAGGAAGAGGTTGGAGTTAGAGGTTTGGTGGAGAGCTCGTCGTCTTGAGGTCCCCTCTGAAACTGAGGGCACGAGTTTACGAGGTGGCCTACTTGTCTACAAATCAAGCAGAGACAATCCCGAACGTCAGCGGAAGCTCGGCTTGATGTGGTGTGGGGAGTGCGCCCTTCGCCCATCTGAGGCATGTGGTACTAATGATGCTGATTGAAATGTCCATTAGTCAGACGACGACATACCTGTAAACTCTCGACGATGACGGATCCGTGGAGATGGATGGTGGGGGATAGAAAAAGGGGCTCAGGCCTCAAGCGCTGGCGCCCATAGAGCGGCAACATTCAAGATTTGGACCCAGCGAGCAGACTCTGCGCCGACGCAGCAGCCAGTGAGCATCACAGTTTGTGCCTCTACGTAGTCGGTGTCATCGCGGGCAACGTTGTACAACAAAATAGCGGACTGAGGCAGGTTCGGAAGAAAGCTCAGGTTCGCCATTGACAATGACCATCTGGCGCCAGTGAACTTGCCAGTGAGGCACTTCTGCATGGAAATGTTCCAAAGAGATCACAAATACTTAACGGAGTAGTTGTTAGACCTTACCTTCAAGCTGAAACGAGACAGAATCACGATGTCCGTCTTTTCAGAGCAAGTCACCGGACTCGCATGCGTCCAACAAAGGCTCCGTGCATCGATCCCATGCCGAAATACAACGCTCGCTCGTCAAGGTTGATTGAAAGCCCATCCATGGATTCGTTTATCTGCAAAAAGCCCGCGCAGCAAAATCCCTCTTGTAGTTTCCATATCGATCGTGAGATAATCACGAATGAAAGGATTCTCCCCGCGATCGATATCAAGACAATCGGACGTCTTCAAGGTATGCATCGGTCGAGCGTGTGTCAATTGAATTCATCGTCCTCTCAAGTTGGACTTGCATCTCCGCTTCCAGCTGGAAACGAGCGCGTCGAACGAAACACCACACCTTGCGATCGGCATACTCGTTGGCAGCGGTGGCGACGTGGTGTGAGGCAGAGGAGAAAATCTTGCGAGGGCGCTACAATGGAACGATTCATCATAGGCAAAGGCGAGTGCTGAACGCTGAGATCCCGGAGTGTGCACAATCAGAGTGCTTGCGCTACATGGGTTACTGGATGAAATCTGCAGGCCAACGATCTGGAAATACTCGCCGACCCAACGCCTGAACTCTTCTGCCAAATTCGGACCATTCGGCATCCAACGTTGGTTGGAAAGACACGAGTCGTCCACCAGTTCTATCGCAAATTCTGGGTCCGCGCACAGACACAGTGTCGGTCCCATATTTGAGCTCGAGTTTGAAACACTTCTGGACGAGACTGAGGATGAGAGGCTGAAGCGTCCAAACGATGGTAGCCGAACCGTATCAGAGACACCCGAGCGAACCCGAGTTCATGCGTCGTGGCACGGTGACCGGTGCGACCGACCCGACTTGGTACGCTCCGCTCACGCCTGACGCGCTGCATTTTCCGATTCCCGAGTTGGCAAGTTGGGCTAGATTATTGGCAGTCTACCACGGACGCGACGGTGGTAGGAGGGTACGAACGTCGTGCTGGTTGGCGTTGAATCCCAAGGTGGGAAGGCGACGAATACCCCCCATGTTGTTATTGTCCATCCCGACCTCACGGGGGTAGGTGGCGCAGAACCTGAGGGTGAGGACACAATCGCGTTCGCGCGAAAAAGGTCGTCGATGCATTGTACTCCGAGTCCGTCGTGCACGGTCCCGCCAGCGGTTCAAATGTTCATGCGTCATAGACTCATAGGACAAGAGTCCGAGTGGTCGACGCAACGAGCGCACAAGGCGCTGAGATGATATGTAGATCTGACAGGGTCCGGACTCCGGACCACGTCAACTTGAAACACGGCCAGCCGACGGGGAAGGCAGCGTCGAGTTCGGGTTTCAAGGGTCGTGACGCACTGCCAAATTCATTGGTTCGCCCTGGACAGGGATGGTGACGAGGTGGACCTACAAGAATTGTAAAGAGTCCGCTGAGAGTGCCACTGGCAGCGCCAGCGCCATGGCCAGCTCAAAGTTTCGGATGCGGCGTGCGGCGCTGATACTCCCGGAGCCTCGGTTCGGTGCCATACACAAGATCCGCGCGATCCAACTTGCGACTCGTTCCACGGACCACTGCCACGCTAGAGGCTAGAGTCGCGCTACAGATTACCCATTAAAATATATGTATCACTATCGTTACGATGTGTACCAAATCCCCGTGCGGCCAGACACAAAACGCACACCCCGATCACGATCCGAAAGTCGTACATACACAAGGAGAGAACGGAACGGAAGATGAGGCAAGATGGATGATGGTATAGATACACTCAGGAAAAAAGGGGGGACGAAGAGAGAAAGAAAATAAAAATACGCAACGCTCCCGCTTACAATATCTTGTGCGGTTCCGAGTCGCTCCGTCCACCACTACCACGCTCTCTTCGCAATACCGGTAATTCAAATTCGGTCCGTTCCACGCCGTCGCCTTCCTCGTCTTTAAATTCTGCATTGTCGTCACCCGCATCGTTCGACAGGCGGCGCAGGTTGAGAATGAGACGCGCGAGCGTGATGTTGGAGATGCTCCAGAAAAAGCTGCGTGTGTGGCAATGATAATGTCATGTCAAGCACCGCGACACCAAGCACGCCAGCACGACACTCACAACACGCCCAAGAATGTAAGCGAAGCCTAGACAATCCCGCGGAAGCCGCCATCAGAGCAAAGCCCACCAACGCACATGGAATTTTTCGGCAACTCACCGGCGCAATCACACACAGCAACATGTTGAGGAGACGTAATGCTAAAAAGACGGCCACGTCAGAATGGATATGATCGAATCACGATCGACGACGGATTTACCAAACAAGCCCTAGCACGTACGTGTGAGCGCGTTCTGCACGGTGTCGAGTAAAAGAATACGCACAAAAAAATACAAGCTCCCATCCCGATACATGATCTTGGTCATCTGCACATCCCGCGACCGCGGTCGATCGAGGGCATTCCACACCGCCGCCAAGAAAATCATGAATTCGAATGCAATCTATGCGTGCGTGAGCATCATATCGTCCAACCACACGCAATGACCATCGCGCACACCAGGACTCCATAGCATCACAAACTTGGGTTTGGACATGGGCATGCAGACGTGCAAAATGGGGTCAAAGAACAGTGTTGCTAGAGGTCCAAAAAATCGAACGTAGAATGAGCAACGTACATGATCCCAAATAAAACTGCAATTACACGCACGCAGCATGTCATATATGACATAGCCCACAAAACTCAGCGACACGAGTTGGGTCACGACGAAAAACGTCAGCGTGCCCAGCATCAATCGTGGGGATCGATCCCAAAGGACCCACAACCGGAGCAAAATCAAGACTGTGGTGTTTCCGTCGGATCAGCCGCAGAAACTCCGGCGTTCTTGAAACAAGCACATGGCTTACAGTTGCTCGTCGCGATGGACAGCATGCCGATGGCCACCGCGATCGCATACCATACTTTGCAACTAAGAAAAGCGATGCGCATCAGTGATGTACGTACCACGCAATCAAAAACGATCGACTCACAACTAGAAATCGTTGAGCACAGCTCGACAAGAACGCCGAGCAGAACGGAACAAAACGGAGACTGAAACGTGCTTACCGAGAGTGATAGGTACGGCGTCACACCACTAAACTCTGCCAAGCAAGACGGGATCGGATGCATGAGCGCCCACATAGCAACGATCGGCGAACCACCCTCGCTCACCATGTGTCTGAACGATCATCGCAAACGGGACCATGTAGCGGTTGAACAAGAACAGGATCTTGGGTGCCGATAGCCTCGCCCTCCAAATCAACATCACTTCGTCTGGGAAAGTGAGGATGTGATCCCAGAGGAGAATCTATCGCACGAGCAATTGGCGAAACGGACGCGTTGCGCAAGGGTCACAAAACAGACTCGGACGTTGGGGAAGACAGGAACGCACCACCAGCCCAGCCGCTAACGCAAATCGAAAATTCGCCGTGGTCAGATATTTTCAAGAAAAACCCCTCGTTCCTCACCCGGGGGCGCGCGCGTGTCGATAATGGAATACTCACCGCTCACGTACTGCGACGCTTGAATACGTTCAATGTCGATCGTACTGATGGGTGACGCCATAGTCCAGCGCTCTCGCTCGCACTTTGTGTTGAGGGAGGACAAACCCGGTGGAAAGAACGGAGGCAAAGATAAAGATACTGTGCCCCAAGGAGCGCCGTCGAAACGTGTATGATTGGCAAATCGGATGTCCTAATAAAAGGAAGTATCACCAAACCGGAAAGTGAGAGGCTGATAGACTGATCCGACAAGTTGCCGGTTGCGTTGACGTTCATGCGCGCGCCATGACTAGACACGCCGAGTCGGCGGAAGAGAACTTACGAGAGCCTGCGGCGTTGGAGAGGCCAATGATGAATTTAGGAGTCGTGGGCTCCAATTGGCAGGAGTGTCAATGACAGACGGACAATGGCAAACCCATTTGTATTTTTCTTCCCAGACCGTCGGTCTCTTTTTGTTCGTTGACTCGTTGTTTGGCTACGGACCGGGAGATAAATAAAGCGCACTTCCTAGGTAAAAATGAAACGTCAAATCAACATCTACACGATCTTGACTCACGAACGGGGAAACGAGATAGATTCCTTGGCGTTTATATCGAGCTTGGGTAGCATATTGCGAAAATTTGGATCACATATATCCATGACAAGACTTGAATTCGGGAAAAGGTTGAAAAAGGTACATAGGAATTCGCATGAGATTGTCCAGTTCGTGTTTAGGAGACCATGGGCTTATGATGGTAACAAGCAACAGCCCCACGGTTAAACAAAACAATCCGCACTGGAACAGGCATTAGATCGCCAAAGCGCATACGTGCACACGAATTGTCCTCGATGGACGATGGGCAGTCTTATCCAGGCGCTCTCGCAAGGGCAAGACTCTGCAGCCTGGCAAGACACAACAGTGTCCCTGTCTACTATCGCCATAGGATAGGGAAGTCCAGAAGCTCGGAGACTCGAATTGATCTATGGGCGAATACGGTTAGTTGACCGATGTCATTCGGGGGATGGAAGGATGCAACACCTTTGATGCGGACGTTTACCGGTCACGGGTCGGGGTCCAGTTTCTCGCCCCTCGCCAAGACCCTGACGACCTTGCTCGGTTGAGCGACCACTTCCATCATCTGCATGACTGCCGGTGGGCGTTCGACAAGACCCGTCCCACGCGTGGCAGGAGGGCTATTACCACTGTGTGAGTTGTTTCTGCCGCGCCCTGGGGGTCGTTTTCCCTTTTCATCGTCTTCGGTACCTCGATGTTGCGGAGGAGAAACAGATGGCGCGGAAGTCGGCTCGAACTTCAGCGTCGGGATGCCAGCTCGCGCTGCCCAATGACCAATCAGAACACCAGCGGAACGAGGTTCGTACCTATGGAGATGAGGGCTGGGCGCGGGGAGTGGGACAGGAGAGGATAACTCGGTGTTAGGCTCTGGGACGGCTCTATCGACTTGTGCCTGAGCTGACGCGGGAGACAGGACCGCGAGAACGACCTTGGGGTTCTTGACAGGTTGCTTATCAAGGGTCGAGGCGGCATGGTCGACTTCCCAACGGGCACAGCATATCATTCTTCTGACCCATTCTGGGGATCCGGATAGATGCAGGGTGTGAGAAGCGGTTTTTTCCTTATCGTCGTCTGCGGCGAGGTCTCTGAACTCGATTTTGTCCCACGGTACAAAAGCGTCATCCCGCTGGACTCTGATGCGGGGATTTGTTCCAACCTGTGCCTCCAGGATCCTGGAAGCAGAGCGGGCTCGCTGGGCAAGAGAACTTGTGCCTTTCTTGAGAAGATCCAAGGTATTGAGCGCTACGCCGGTGCCGTGAGAGACAACCCCAGATATGGGAGAGCAAGAACCGACCTTCGAGGGGGATGATGATAATCTCTTCACGACCATCCCTGCACCATTTTTTGACCTGGTAAAGTGCGTGCACCAAGACGCTTGCATCGACGATGACGAGATCCGCATCCTTGTCCGCCACACTGACGCTCATCTTGCGTGGCTTCTCCTTTTCCCTGTACCTCTGTTCTGGCTGGTCTCTCTCCCTGTCGGTATACTCTTTCTTGGGCTGCTTCTGTCCAGATGCGGGGCGCGGCTTCGCACCATGGGTGGCGATAGTGCTGCGGCGATTCGGGTTGGAATGGGCACCTAGGTCGGCTTGTGGCTGACGTCGATCTCTCCAGTTCCCAGAGGCAGGGCCGCGAGTGACCGACTTTTCGAGCTGTTCGACCTGATGACTGAGGAAAGCGGCACCGAGGGCGCGAGACATGGCGAGCTTGTTGGGCGTGGGTGCTGTGGCAGGCCCCTGGGAAGGGACGCAGTGACACTGTGAGGGGAACCGGGTGAAAGGGGGGGAAGCCATACTTTGGTTTCTGCCATGATGAGATACGCCAGTTTCGTGATAGATTATTCTGCAGGGTGTTGTAGTAATAAATGTCGGTTACGGGGAGAAGTGCGTGTGATTCGTTCCCGCCCATTGACACCTAATAAACTGCTTATGTCAGCACACAGCTTGCATGCGTTGTTTGCGCTTGTTTCGATCCAGAGCTCGCATGTCCGACCAAGTCATCGGCACATGCAGTGCCTTTATCTTCACTGCATGTCTCGACGTGATCGCTGGCGTGTGTATAGACATTGCATCCGTTCGTGAGTACTCGAGTCCGACAACTTGGTCACCCCTGATTCAACTCTAGGACGTTCGTGTACGGAGACCTTGTGTCGCTGTTCCTGTCTGGGATGTCATAAAGGCGTCCCAATAGACGACTCGGAAGAAGAACGCGACCCACTGCTATCGCATACCCAACAGCCTTCGTCGCAGCCCCCAATGCGCAGCAATAGCCACTAGTTTCTAGACTTGCATCCTAACGGAAGCGCTCGCTCGCTCGTCGTTGGTGCGTCATACGCAAAGCCCATGCCGAAGCGTGACACTCACCTCGCTCTCTCACAGTTCACATATTCTTTCGATTTGCTTTGTATTGTGCTCATAAGTATGTAATGTACGGACGTTCTAGTTTAACTTGTCAATGCATCCAGTGTACACCGACCGCTCCTTTCGAGCACCAGTGACTAGGCGGCTAGGGGAACGTGAGCTCCGAGCAGTACGTGTGACTCCATTACAGGAACGAGGTGCATTCTGAACATCGCAACTTCCACTGCCCCTTAATCAAATCAAGGCACTCGGACTAGCTGCTATGGCAGGATGGGCGTCCCGCGGATCCATTGGTGTGCCTCGAATTCATTGACGCCAATCCACTACTTACTGG
Source organism: Xerocomellus amylosporus (assembly GCA_038090735.1). Taxonomy (NCBI): domain Eukaryota; kingdom Fungi; phylum Basidiomycota; class Agaricomycetes; order Boletales; family Boletaceae; genus Xerocomellus; species Xerocomellus amylosporus. The sequence continues at coordinate 819 of JBBPNE010000831.1, read as the reverse complement.
TCATGGAACTCAGTTGCCTGTGCGGGCGAGTCCGGAACACTGGCCAGATAGCTGGAATTCAAACACGCGGGTATAAACGATCTACAAAAGACATCTGCACAATATAACATCGTACCCAAACCGATAAAAATTTAATAAATAGAAGTCCGAACTGTATGAGCATCCAAAACAAAACCTTTTTTCTCGTCTCTCCCTCTCTCTCACGTGCACCATCTACACGCCAGGCAACGTGAAATCAGGATAATTCGGCCAATTCCCAAGCTCCCCCGGATCACCTCCAATCCGGACCCACGCCGAGTGCGACGGCGTCGGTCCATCCAGCACAAACAACTGATGCCAACTCGGAGGACTCACGAATGCGTTGGGCGGCGCCGTGATGGTACACGTCGTCCCAACGCAGGAGAATGCGGGAAAGAGTATGCGTCCGCCGCTCATGACGTTGCCGTGCGTGCTCGACGACGCTGTGTCCGAATCGTCAGTATTGTTAGACAGCAACCACACGGGGACCCACCTGCGAGGAGAGAAATGCGCAGCGTGCCAATGGTTCCCTGGAACAAGGTCACAGTGATAGCATATTGTCCGCCGTAAGCCCAGTCCGTCTGGGTGATGGTAAACGTCGGCTGCTTGAATCCCTGGTTCAAATACGGAGGAATGTAAACCTCGATCCGCATCTCTTCAGGAAACCCGGGCGTTTGGGGATCCGAGCCGGAGACCAACACGCGGCCGTCCGGAAGGAGCGTCGCCTCAGAGTGATAAAGCCGTGCGACGATCGTGGTGCCGAGGATCGAGAAGCGTTGACCGACGGGCTGCGTCGGGTCG
>JBBPNE010000830.1:0-12332 GCA_038090735.1 Xerocomellus amylosporus | reverse complement strand
ATGATTGTCAAATGTAGGGTCAAATAAGTGTCCCAATGACATGTCATTTTGAAGTGACTGCCATTCCATCAGATCCTATCCAAATCTCCCGACCTTTGCATCCATAGCAAGCCAGGGGTATGTACTTATTTGATGTACTCATATGTTAGGGCCTGGGTTAGGGGGTATTGGGGAATATTGACTTTAGTGCAAAACATACAAACATTGGGACACTTTTTTGAGCCACTGTACCAGAGAAGTCTTCGGGTAATCCGGCCTTGATCTTGACGGGGGCGAGCGACGGGATCGGACACATTGATGTCGGAGTCTGGGGAAGGTGGACAAGCTGCTCGTGGGGGTAGATCAATGGAAGGGATGGGGGCGTGAGGATCTAGAGGAGGAAAGAGGGGCAAGTACTCAGGGGAGGGTACGGTTTGGAGAGGGGAGGTAGTGGCGACGGTGAGGTCTGGGACTGTGGGTGGGAGCGGGGGCAAGGTGAAGATCTCGTGTTCCGATTCGGATTCGGAAGGGACACGAATTCCTCGGAAGAACGTCGAAATGTTGGGTGGTGGGATGTCCTGCTAGATAGCAGAGACGATGGGGACGATCTGATTCTTTTGTTATGCTGATGTGTAGAACCAAGGTTGTAGCACACACTCGAGTGTAGTGCGAAGACACACAGAAATCCCACTAAGTCTTTGAAAAGACTTAGGTACTCAGACTAGTGACAAATCCCTAGCTGGATGACCTTAATAACTGCACAATAGATTGCGTAGAATCAGATAGGGAGCAAGTACAGGGAAACTGTGCTACTTATAGTGAACTAAGGATGTGCATGGACCAAGTTGTACTGTAGTGCAACTCCTGAGAAGACATAATAGGCAGGAACTGCCACTGACCAAATGGGGAAATAAGGAGCAGTCACTGGGTAAATGTGACTACCAGAAATGGAAATTGAGTCCAAAGAAGAACCAAGGGAATGGATGTGGAATAGGCGTGACCGCGCAAGAGGAAGGCATATGTATGCATGTCCAATGAGGGAAGTAAGGCAATCACCAGTTTACCATGATTGCGAGAACACCATCTAGACAAAGCGCAAGGCAGCTACCACATCTGAAAGATGACCAGGAGTTGGGACGGGGTTGGGACAATGAGTGGACTGTGCTTGGACAAGTGAGGTGAGAGTGGACTCCACCAAGCGGGAAAGAAAGAAAACGAGTGACCAATGATCAAACTGTAACAGGGTGCAGCGAAATCCAACGTCCGTTCATCGATCTCGTCGACCTGACGCAAGGAGGGACCTGGGAGGAAAGCATCTGAGTTGATGGTTGCAGTGTTCAAGTTATTGGGAGAGCCGGGTTGTGGCATGATGGTTTTGGATTGTGGCTAGGAGTTGAAAGACCGTGGCATGGTGGATACTTGTAGCATGGTGGGTTCGAGCCAGGGCATGGGAGATACTTGGGGCATGGAGGAGTTGAGCTGTGGCATACTTGTGTGATGGCAAGAAGAAACCTTGCAGTAGCGTAGTGATGCGGAGGAAGCGAGACTTCGTAATTCAGTTAGGCATGAGGACTGCATCAGGAGACTGCACAAATAACGTACTCATTCCACCACACTTTTGTGAGTCTCTCATTTGCCAAAATACCCAAAAGCGATGCTCAAAATGGTAAACAATGCTTAGCGTGCTGGCCCAGCACTGGGCCAGCACTTATGACTCCCCGATGTGGCATATAAAGCAGTAACCATTTTGCGCCAACGACCGGCCAGCCAATGTGCCAAATCCCTGAAAACGATGGGCTAGCCAACACCGGCTGATGGACAATAACTAGCGTGAATGACAGGTTGGCCGGTGTTGGCTAGCCCGTTGTTTTCGGGAATTTGGCACATTGACTGGCCTGTTGTTGGCGGAAATTGTTACTGCATGGGGTCGATGTGGGACACTGTGACTTCTGACCAAACTAGTTAAACTAGTACCCTCACGGCGGCCTCATGCCTCGAACAAGAGGGACTTGCAGAAAACTCAAAAATGTCAGTTGTCCCCACTGCGGCAAGAAGTTTTGCAGTGTTACCAACATCCTCCAACACATAAATCAACTGTTGGGCCCATGCTTTGGGAAGTTGCTCTTCAACTCCAACTTGATAGCCGACGACAATGTCGAATCAGAGGGTCCTCCTACTCAACTTCCGGACGGATCTTACCCCTCATGATGAGCCAGAAGATCCCGCCCTTGATTTCAGTGAATTACAACGTGAATACGATGACGTTCCGACGGACGACTTGCCTGCGCGTTCAAGTTCCCCCCAGGATCCAGCCATTGGAGTCACAGCTGAGGAATCTCGGTTTGTGGGGTTGTTCAAAGGATGCAGTGCAATATTTCCCGGTGGCAAGACCTTTATGGATACATTCAGAGAGGATCAGTTTGCGGAGCACCGATGAGAGATCATGTACTTCCCTTGGGCGTTGAAGGAAGAATGGGCCTTTGCGTCATGGCTCTGGCACTCGCGTCTTAGTATGGCCGCAATAGACAGTCTCCTGTTGCTCGACCTTGTAAGTCATTTTTTGTCGTACTTTATTATAATTCTGATGTCCAGTAGATCAACAATGTTGCCCTATCTTTCTGTTCTGCCGAAGAGCTTCAAGCTCATATGGAGATACTCCCTTGTGGCCCCCAATGGGCATGCGAAATGCTGAAACCCCTTCACCCTACAAAGAAACCGCTCCGACTCTTCTATTGCAACCCTGTTGAGTGCTTGCAGGCGCTGCTCAGCCACCCCTTATTTGGGCCACACATCTCCTTTGTTCCAAGAAGAGTCTGGATGAGTGCAGCAAAAATCTGTTGTGTCTATGATGAGTGGTTGAGTGGAGATTGCACTTGGAAAATGCAGGTAAGACTACATTCGCACCTATATATGTACCTTTACATTGACGTTTATCAGGAGGAGCTGCCAAATGGTTCTACTCTTCTTGGGGTGGTGCTTTCATCCAACAAGACAAATATATCCATCATGAGCGGCAATCACATGGCACACCCCCTCTTAATCAGCCTTGCTAATATCGATGCATGTATCCGCAGCAAAACATTGCTCCACGCATACCTTCTCCTCACATTGCTCCCCATTGCCAAGTTCACACATAAAACCTCACACGTTCGTGGTCTTCTTCAAGATCGGTTGGTGCACCAGGCGCTCAGTATTGTTTTAGCTCCTCTCAAAATGGCGGCGGCGGTTGGGGTCATGCTGAGTGATCCAGCTGGCAATCTACATTATTGCTTCACACCAATAGCCTCATAGATCGCAGATACCCCAGAGGAGAGCCTTTTGGTGGCAACTGGTCCGAAAGTTTCTTCGATCACCATGACTACCTCGAAGAACTTCAGGGACGCTTGTCGACATGAGCCTCGTATGGCAGATAAGACGCTTACCGCCATTCAAACGGCACGCTCACAATATGCCCCGACTGGCTGCAACAATTTTCTCAAGGTCACCAGGCGATTGGGCCTGAATGGCGTTGTCAACCCATTCTGGGGTGGATGGCTGTTATCAGCGCCCTGCGACTTCATCACCCCTGAGGTTTTGCACCACTTTCATCAATTCGCTTGGGACCACAATGTGAAATGGTGTATTGACATAGTGGAAGCTTGTTACGCGAGACGTCGACTAATGTCGAAGCGGGACAATGAGTTAACTTCGAGGAGGAGCTCACGAAGAGTCACAACGTCTCGAAGATAAGGGCTCAAAGGGTCGAAGGACTTAGGAGTTCTGAGGGACTGAGAGGCCTCAAGGAAACAAAGAGACAGAGGAGACTAAGGACGAGGCAGACGGCCAAGGACGCAAGTCAACGCTAGATTGCGTAGATCAAGAATAGAGTACAGAGTACAGACAGCTTAGTATAAGTAATAAGGGACGCGTCATCGTAGAACATCGGAGAATCATATAGAACTGTGAGTAATCAGGAATACGTAACTGATGTGAGAGAATCAGTTAAGGAGAGCTTGGTCCGATGATAAGAAGATACGAGATAGCAAAGATAAGAGCATGTCTCCCCCAGTAGTAGACAGGGAACGGTGCGAGACAATCATAAGACGAAGAAAGAGGGATTCAGTGTGTCTACGATGAGGAGACAATGGATCCAGTCCGAGCAAAACATATCCATGAAGACATGAGTACGGCGAGCGAAGGAAAGAAGATATAAACAATGAGAGAGGAGAAAAACTGTAACATTACCCCCTTCGTACAATCGAGCCCCAGGTTCAATCAATATCCCTCTAGGAAGTTCCGGATCCAGAGGGGGGAGGAGAGCCGAAGATATGGGTGGCCTGTTCAGCGGAAAGCGTTTCAAAAGGACAGTTGTCTGCCACATGTCCATGTCGATTACAAACTGCGCAGATCCTGGAAGGACAGAAGCGGGCGAAATGTCTCCAGCGGCAACAAAAGTTGCATTGGAGAGTGAGACAAGAGGACTGGGGATGTCCAGGGGCGGAGATACTGTATGACAGTGGGGACAGACATACTCAGGGCAGTCTTCACGGTAATGACCCAAACGATGACACCGAAAGCACTCGGTGAGGGCCGACGCAGAACGACAGGTAATGGGGACCTGAATGAGTCTGGTAGGGGCGGAGACGACCTCAGTTCCGTCGGGTAAAAGGGAACGAAAGGAATGATTGCGCTCGAGGATGGTTTCGTCAAGGCCGAGTTCAGATTCTACGACCGTCGGGAATGAAGAAACTGAGGATGGTGGGGGTGAGGACAGGCGAGATAAAAGAGTGGAGGAGGGCTCAGCAGGTGGTGGAACAGGGATGGGAGAGGGGGATCGAGGTGCAGGGAGGTCGGTCATTTCGAGGAAACGGTCTCGTTCGTGCATGGTCATCGAGAGGTAGATGTGATGGAAAGTGGGATAGATGATGTTGGGGGGAAGTCGCTCAACGAAGGTGTGAAAACCATGTAGGTGGAGAAGGGTGAGAACACGTTGGGGTAAATGTGCGAGGGACAAACGAAGTGGAATGCCAAATTCTGCGGGTATATCGCTGGGAGCGGCCAAGGCATGGTACCGTTGCGCAGAGGAGACATCATGGAATAAACGAACAAGTTCCTGACAGATCAAGTCTTCCTCATAGAGGGGGAGGGCCTCGACGGCGTGGAGGAGGATGGGATTTGCGAGGATGGCGGCGTAGAGCGAATGGGTGGCGTAGAAGGGTAAGTAGGTAGGTACCACACGACGAGAGCGCAAGGGGGGAGTAGAAGAGGTAGAAGACAACGAAGAAGGAGATTGAGAGGAGGAAAGAAATGACATATTGATTGTTGAGGAAAAGGAAATCACAGAACATTCACTAGGGGGGTACTTCATGAAGAGACACCGCTTCCTAGGAGGAGAAAGAAAGAAGGATGGGAACTACTAAGGGAGACGTAGAGCGAGTTTATATTGGGACAAGATGGTTGGAGAGTGACGGAGATTACTCTCAGGTTCCCAGGTGTTTTCGGACGAAGGATAGCCTTTCCATGTGGTCAGGTACAATCGTTGTCCAGAAGATCCCTTATGGGCGACTATGTGGTCAACTTCGTATTCTTCTTTGTTATCAATAACGTCAGGTGGTGGGAAAGAGAAGGAGGGGCCATGTGCTTCGGTTTGACGATAAGAAGATAGAAGCGAGGCGTGGAAAACATCATGTATTTTCCATGTGGAGGGAAGTCAAAGTCGGTAGGTGAGTGGAGATAGTACCTGAGCAATTTCGAACGGACCATGATGTTTGGGTGCGAGTTTCCTAGAAGGGTAAGACAATCTGAGATTCGTGGCTTCTAACCACACCTTGTCTCCGACTTTCCAAGGGGAAAACTTCCGAGTGGATCTTTCAGTCATGATCCAACGGGCAGTTTCATGTGCTGCAAGGGCTTCTTTTCGTGCGGTTTCTAGGGAAGAGAGCCGGAAGGAAGGTTTTTCCAAGGGGTGGATAAGTGCAAGGTTCGTATCTGAGGAGAAGAGAGAAAGGGGAGGCCTTGGTGGAACTATGAGGGATGGAGTTGTGAACGAATTCAGCGGAGGTGAGGAACCTAGACCATTTCTGGGGGTTGTTGGCGCAAAAGATCCGAAGATAAGTTTCGACTTCCTGATTGGTGTGTTCCGTTTGTCTGTCCATTTGGGGATGGTATGCGGAAGATAGGCGGATATCATACTTAAGAATGCGAGCTAGCTCTCTGGCGAAGGCGGATGCGAACTGAGGGCCCCTATCAGAGATGATGGAGTTATAAAGGCCGAAGCGTTTGAACACAAGATCAAAAAAGAGTTGGGCTACTCCATTGGCGTCGATGGTTTTTGAGCATGGGGCAAGGATTACCCCCTTAGTAAGGCCATGGTCGACCACGACCATCAAAGAATCGTGGCCATCGGACAAAGGGAGGCCGGTAACGAGGTCAACAGAGAGTTGTTTGAATGGGAGGGCGGAAGAGGATGGAATAGGAGTTAACGGCGGGGTGGTGGGGTGCGTGAGAACATTATTCTGTTGGCAAATAGCGCAACCATCGACAAAATTGGAGACAAAGACAGAAAGGCCCGGCCACCAGAAGTCCTGTTCGAGGATAGCCTTAGTGCGAAAGCGGCCGAGATGGCCTGAGAGAGGGGAATCATGGATCAAGTGGAGTAAAGCGGAACGAGCAGTAGGGGGTACATACATCCGACCCTTGAAGTACAGTAGAGGTGACCATTATCGAAAGTCCAGTCCGTAAGGGAGGAACGAGGGAAGAGAGGGGAACCCTCATTCAAATTCTGAAGGGCACGGAGGACAAGGGGGTTGGATGAGGAGGAGGATTGAATATGGCAGGTGAGGGTAAGATCAAGGGCGTTGATAAGGGCGGGTTGGGTAACAATAGAGGCGTCAATGTTATCAGAGGAAGTGTCAATGTGGTCACGTCGAGAGAGGGCATCGGCAGGAGCCATCTTCGTGCCAGGTAGGACCTTCCATACGATGTTGAAGTCCTGGAGGAAAAGTGACCAGCGGGCCTGTCAGCGCGAAAGCTTTCGAGGGTCTTTGAGATACATACAAGAGGTTTTTGTGGTCGGTGATAATGGTGATCGGGTGGGAGGTACCCTGGACGTATTGTTTCCATTCCTCCAAGGCAAGGATGACGGCGAGGAGTTCGCGATCATAGATATTGTAGTTACGTTCCGCGGGGATGAAGGTGCGGGAGTAGTAAGCACAGGGATGAAAGTTGCCATTGACGTCATCTTGGAGCAATACAGCGCCTGCGGCAAACAGAGAGGCGTCGCTCATGATAGAAAAGGGGCAGGTGACGTCAGGGATGGCAAGTATGGGGCCAGAGGAGAACACAGCTCGTAAGGTGTCAAAGGCTCGTTGTTGAAGTGGGGTCCAAGCCCAAGGTTGGTCCTTCCGAGTGAGGAGGTTAAGGGGGGTGACGACATGGGAGAAGTTTGGGATAAATTTGCGATAGAAGTTTGCAAACCCAAGGAATGAGCGGATACCCTTAACGGAGGCTGGGGGTTTCCAGTCGTGAATGGCAGCGAGTTTGACAGGATCCATGGCGACCTGTCCTTGACCAATAATCATGCCCAAGAATTCCATCTTGGGCATATCGAAAAGACACTTGGCGAGTTTGAGAGACAGTCTGTGTTCTCGAAGACAAAGGAGAACACGTCGAGTGCGTTCGTGGTGGAGGGCAATATCCCCCTGGGTGTGGATGCCAAGATCGTCCATATAGATCTTAAGCCATCGCTCAGCGATCATATTGGCGAAGATGTGATTCATGAAGGCTTGGAACGTGGGCGGAGCGTTGCAGAAACCGAAAAACATAACCGTAGGTTTGAAGAGACCAAAGGGGGTGATGAAAGCGGCCTTCCACTGATCGGTTTTGCGAATGCAAATGTTGTTATATCCACATCGGATATCGAACTTGGTAAAGAGGGTGGAGTCCTTCATGTGATCGATAAGTTCAGGGATGAGTGGCAAGGGGTAAGCGTTTCAAACAGTGTGGGAGTTCAGGTAACGATAGTCCTGGCATGGTCGGAGTGATCCATCTTTCTTGGGTACAAAGAAGAATGGAGCTGCTTGGGGGGATTTCGAGGGTACAATGCGTCCGGTTTTGAGATGTTCATTGATGAAAGCACGGCATGTGTCTTTTTCCTTGGGATTTAGCGGGTAAACCTTGGCAATCTTTGGCGTGTACGAAGGTTTAAGGTCGATGGTGTGATCATACGATCGGTGGGGGGGAAGGAGGTCAAAAGTTTTCTCGGAAAATACATCCTCGAAATCTTTGCACCATTCAGGTAATTTTATGTCCATGGTTTTGGCATCCTGTGCCAACTGGGTGGAGATGTTGATCTTGTTGATGGATTCGTCTGAAGGACCCATGGGGGCGAGGTACTCACTAGGAGATGCATCGAGCCCAGATGGATATCGTTGAGTGTATAGTCTGGAGAGTTCCTGATCAACATCAAGTTCAAGCCAACGAAGTAGGTATCGTTGTGCGGTGGTGTTGTCGGTAGGTTTGAGAGTCAAGGGTAAGGGAAAGGTGAGCGTGTGGGATCTCCAATCAATTCGGGGGTTCTGGGATTTTAACCAAGGCATTCCCAAGATAATTTGTCGACGACTGAGGCTGACCACCATAAGGTCAATATCCTCGGGTTTGTGAGAGAGGGACATGCGGGTGGATGCCTTCCATAAGATGGTACCTTTACAATTAGTGGTTCCATCAACGTTGAGAGCTCGAATGGGGTGTGGTAGTTTCTTTAAAGGGAAGTTGGCCAAGGTGAGAAGGCCGAGGTCGATGAAGTTGCCAGTGGCTCCTGAGTCGATTAGGGCTGTGGTTTCGACGATTTGTTCTCCGACATGTAGCTTGATAGGGAGGCGCAGGGTTCGTTCATTGGCAGGAGCTACTAGTACATGGGAGATAGTCTGGGAAGGTAACGTCGAGGTAACTTCCCGGTTCAAAAATCCTGGTCGATGGTCGAGATAACTGATACCTCCTCTTCGGATGTTTCATAACACATCTGAAGTACTTGGAGGATTTCGGCTTCGTCCTTTCCCTGGGTCTTTAGGGAATTCACATAGGTTTCGAAGGCCGAAGGACTCTGGGGGGTCGAGGACGATGGGGTGGAGGGGTTGGTTTCAGCGGAGCGGATGGTCTGAGGACGAGGGGCTACTTTGGGTTGGGAGTTTCGCGGTTTGGTACACTGAGTGGCATTGTGGCCGATGTTTCTACAACGGAAACATCGTCCTTCACGGATGCATTTGGCACGTTCAGTGGGGGTGAGTTTTGAGAGGACAACGGCGTTGATGTCCATGGCATCAGGGTCACGAGCGGGTCGAGTGGAGTGGAAGGTGGGGGTTCTTCCTCCTTTCAAGGCAAGGATGCGCATCTTCTGAGCATGGAAGGTTTTTGCCTGAGCAATCCATTTGTCGATGGCGGTGGGGATAGTGGCCATGGAGAGGATCATCGTGGTCAACTGTTGGTCAAGTCCAAGGGAGAACTGATCAATGAGTGCGACGTCGTCGGTGATTCCTGCCCTGGAGGACAGGTACTGGAAGTCGGTGATATATTTCTGGAAACCGTCGTCGGTGATCCCATCCGGACATTTGAAGGACTTCTGAACAAGTTTGGCGAGGTCAAATCGGGCGGTGGCTTTGGTGTCGAATGGGTAGAAGGTGGACTTGAAGTTTTTGGTGAATTTGTCAAAGGTTTTCTCGGAAGTGGGAACAGCCGTGTTGGCCATCTTATCATACCACATCTCGGAGAAGGAGACTGCTCGTCCTTTACTCAGCTTATTGAGAGTGGTCATGACTTGTTCTTTGTCCATGGTATAGATGGTGGAGTTGATGGCATAGTAGGCCTTCATAGCCTTGATCCATCATACGGCATCTGCGGGTTCTCCGGAGAAGTCGGCAGGAAGGGCTGCCTTGAGTTCAATGGGTCTAGACATAGGGACGGCGGGTGGTGCTGGGGGTACTAGGGGTGCTGGGGGTGCTGGGGGTGCTGGGATGGGTCAAGGGTTTGCAGTGTGTGATCATCGTCCGATCCTAGGGCTAGGTGTTACTGGGATAGAGGGTGGTGATTCCTCGTCACTGTCGTCGGGTGCTCAGAAGCCTCTGGGATTCCACTGGGACGTGGTGAAGAACTAGGGGTGCGTCCTGCTCCTGAATAGGAGGGATGAGGGAGATTCTTGATCTTTTGTTACGCGGGGCGTTTGACAAGAGTCAAAGCGGAACAATGACTAACTTCGAGGAGGAAGTCACGAAGAGTCACAACGTCTCAAAGATAGGGACTCGAAGGATTGAAGGACTAAGGACTCCTGAGGGACTGAGAGGCCTCAAAGAGATCGAAGAGACTTAAGAGACTAAGGACGAGGCAGATGGCCAAGGACGCAAGTCAACGCTAGATTGCGTAGATCAAGAATAGAGTACATTGTACAGACGGTCTAGTATAAGTACTAGAGGACGCGTCATCAAGGAACATCGGTGAATCGGACAGAACAATGAGTAAACAGGAACACGTAACTGATACGAGAGAATCAGTTGAGGAGGACACGGTCTGATGATAAGAAGATACGAGATAACAAAGATAAGGTCGTGTCTCTCCCGGCAATAGCTGGAGAACAGTGTGAGACAATCAAAGGACGAGGAAAGAAGGATTCAGTGTGTCGATGACAGGAGACAATGAATCCAGTCCGAGTGAAACATACATACCCAAGAAGACATGAGTATGATGAGCGAAAGAGAGGAGATACAAATGATGATGTAAGAGAAAAACTGTAACAGTAAAGGTTCGGGTGCGTCTAGTGAAGACTTGAAAAGGTTTAATGGAGGGCTCGTGTGGGAGTATAGAGGAGGAGTGGATTCATAAGACAAGTATAGCAATGACAAGCAATAGGTACAAGTGAGTAAGCAAGCAATAATCGGACTGAGGTTTACTGACTAAGTGTACAGTACTTACAGTAATGGTAGTACACTGCAAAAGTCCAAAAGCGGGGCTCGGAGGTAAGCTTGTACCGAGCTACAGATAGGTACAATAACTGAGTCGGAGGCGGTGTCTTGGAGGTCCGAAGGTTGCGTGTGGCGTAGACACCGGATCTAGGGCTGAGTATACAAGTGTGAATAATAGAGGTAGGGAATGAAGTTACACTAATGGGGCGGTATAGGTTTATACCTGTGTGAGGGTCCAAGAGTCCAAGAGTCCAAGTGTCAGGGTTGAGACCGAGACTATAGGGTAGGAGTGAGGTCAGAAAGGTCAGAAAGGGGTCGGAAAGGTCAGAATAGGCTTGAGTGGACTTGGTGGAATTCCAGGATATGACACACTCCCAAGCCGCCCACATAGCTTTGGTCATCTACACCTCTGGTCCTGAGCCCCCCATTGATCTGCATGCCCTGGCCCACCATCCCACTTCCCTCTACCAAGGGGAAGACAGCCCACCCGTCCATTCTGGCATCAAGGATGTGTTCTCCATGGCTCACCACCTTGAGATAGAACCTTCCTTCAAGAATATCAGGGGTTTGGACAGTGGACTCATGACTCATGGGCCCAGTTTTTTATCATCTGTGATTCCTTCCACAACATTCTCATCTGCACCTGTCGCATCCTCCTCCGCTGTCACACTCAACAGTCCTGCCCACTTGCCACAAGGCTTGAGCCTGTCTATGAGTTGGAATCCGACTCTCCACCTCCCGCCAAGCACTCGAAGCGCTTGCGTAAGAAAGCCATCATGGCCCCTCCAGCAGACCATTGGGATGAAGATGACATCGTCAACATCTATGGTTCAGACGGTGGAGATGACGGCTTCGTCCATAGGTGCTCCGAGTCATCAGTACATTTCTTTTCTCCCGCACCACACGATTTGCGAACAGCTGCTCCTGCGCTTACAGTTAGTAGTTATAAAAATATCTGTGGTAGTGTATGTCCTTGCAATGAAACATGTTGCAACTGTTCAAAGTGTGAACACCGGCATGGCGACTCTAAGTCAATTCTCACCTCCAGTGCTTCAGTGCACTTTACCCCTCTTAGGGAAGCCTTTACAACTTATCACAAGTTTAGTAAAGCAGAGCGCCTACTGGTACAAAAACCATGGCAGCTACTATTGATGTAGAAGAAAAAGGAACCATTCATTTGCGATGGATAGACAGCCGTAAGCACTCTCATGATATAGAGCTGCATGACATAGGGCATATTCCCAACTGCGGCATCAACCTGATCTCTCTTGGGCACCTGCTACAAGTGGGAGCTAAGGTTACTATTGGAAGCGCTACTTTCCAATTGGTGCAGAGACAACAGCGTATGGGAGATACCCAGTGAGTAGGAAGCAACTCACTTAGAGCTGAGAGTATTTGCAAGTAAGTCTTGCTAGGAAGTTATCA
>JBBPNE010000829.1:0-12346 GCA_038090735.1 Xerocomellus amylosporus | reverse complement strand
GCAGCGACAACTCCTAGACTCACTGCTAGTGCTTTGAGCTAGTAACCCTTTGACGCATCCTTTGGAGTATAGGTTGACGCTATCACCCTTTGGTTGTTTGCCCAGAACGATCCCCTAGAGCATTCCAGTCAGCAGTGGCTTGGGTCGTTTCATTTAGTCTACTCTTCAAGTCTACAATGGGCTTGATTGAACCTTCTTACTCACTGCCATCTTCTTGTCTCTCATCCTCCCCTCTTCTTCCTGTCACCTCCAACCTCCAACCCTAAGTCCAACATCAACTCATCTAGGATTCAATGACTCCGAGGCTCTTCCCCTCTTCCAGGATTACACAGATCTGGATGGTTGTATTGATCCCCTGGAGTGAAGCATGTGAAAAGTGGCTAGTGTCATATACCAGATTTTGTACATATCACTCTTAGTCCATTTCTGAGCTCCTCCGAGCTCTTCCAAGTTACCCCCACGTTTTCAGTACTCTGGACCTTCCTCCCCTTTGTTTCTGAACTCATACACCTCTGAGATTTCGGAGTTCCGAGTGTATCTCCATTACACCCTTCCATTTGTACCTTGTACTAACCCGATCCATACTCCAGACCTCAGAGTCCTCTGAGGCTGTGCGACCACAGCTCAGGCCATTGTACCTCCGGCACACTGCCCGGAAACCTATGTACATACATCTGCTTCCAATTCCACAGTTATTCCTATTGTATATATACTGTATGATTACACTCCTGTAGATTAGTTTGAATATTGACTTAGACAAACCCCTTTGTTCTTTGACCTTCCTCTTGCCTGTTTGGGATGAATCCCTTTGTGGTCCTCTTGTTCCTGACACCTTGGGTTTGCTCCCCCTCATGATCAGCTGTCATGATCACCGTCCGATCGCTGTTGGAGCTCATCTCCATCTCCAACACTCATCTCCGACCCCTTCCAACCTCCGGGACCCGAACTGCAACAAGGGCACAGCACATAAGCTGAGGCCAACGTCCCTTTGTGTCCGAGCAAACTCTGTGATTTTCAGAGTTCCGGAAATCTGGTCATGAGTTACACAGTACTTAACAGCTAGCCTTGGTGAGCAGTACTTGGGAGGTGTTGTATCCTCAGTGGCATTAGCTTGTTGGAATCCATAGAATGTTGGCATGTGTCAAGACCATGTCTACTCCAAGATTTCTCCAAGATGTTCAGAGATACTCTGTGCTTGGTTGGGATTTGGTTTCACTGTATGTGGTGCGCCCTTGTCTAGTAGTCTGTGGTGTCCCAAATTTGGTCAGGGGTTGGAAGGATTGGGGAATGTTGGAGGTTGTTGGAGGATGATGGTAATGAGCAAAGGTGAACGGACAAGGTTGAGGGTGTGAGGTCTAGTGTCAACCTAACCTGCAAGGGATCAATGAGGGGGGACTCATTGACTTTAGAGAGAGGAGGTAGTTATCTGTGTGGATAATCAGACTAAAGTACAGGGTGCTAAAACTATGTTTATATACGAAGGGAAAACACTGTGGAAACCTTAAGAGGTTGCAGTGCTCCAAGACAGACAGTTATCCCAGATCTCAACTCAGGATGAGAGTGTTCCGAGTTGCAGGACTGCGATGGATAATACTAAGAGATGAGACTAGTATGAATGGACGTAGACTAAGGTACAGTAATGGACGGAGGTAGTAAGAGTGTAAAGCAGCTCTGAGTTGTCAGAGTTGTCGGACCAAGAGTAACTTGACTTTCTCAGGCATGACAGACCAACTCAGAACTGCTCGGAGTGCTCAGGAGTGAGCCTATAGTATGGGTCCCAATATAACAGAGTGAGCATTTCAAAATCAGCCCAGCCTTACTCATAGGTTGTGTAGGGCTCAGGAAGATGTTTTAGGTAGTAGGCATCATAGAATGTCTGGCATTCTATTTCCATTTCTATGAGAAATATAAGAAATTCCCAGGGATCTTTGGTATGTATCACTGATGTCTTGACATCCAAGAGGATGAGCTTGAAGGTGTGATCACAATGGACAAGAATTGGCAAGGTCAGGAAGGAAATATGTCCAACCAGTTCATTGTTATAATCTTGAAAGATTCCTCAAACAGGACAATTTTAATTTGTTTCCCTATACCAGAATGCTTGGAACTCACAGATATTGGTGGAATGACATTTTCACCAAGAGTCTACATGAACTATGTCATCAGATCTTATGTGCAACAAAGAGTGTAAGTAACATTATCTGTAATGTTATTAGTGGCCATATGCCTAGCACATCAAAGTCAATTCTGATCAATCTTGCCTTATTCTGATTCTGGTTTCCAATCTTACCATACATCAATATTATGGTGATGCATCCTGCATATATCCACATGACTTTTACTCCCAAGCATCATCAGAGGCTTGCATCTCTTGGGTATGTTCCTTACTCCAGGACGCTAGACGGTGCTATAATTCATATGTGTTCTTTAAGGTTTCAGGTACATTAAGCAGTACTTTGTTGTGGATGCCCAACTAATATTTCTCAGGTTGTGTGGTTTGCCAATCCAGCGATGTGGGAGGTTATCACCCACACATTACGCCAGGATGGTTCTCCATCATGGTACAGCAGCAGTATCCTTGGTCTGTGGGTACACACAATGTATCTGGAATCATGAAAACTGTTAGCACTACACATGAGTACTGATCCTGAAGAAACAAACCATCAACGTCTCACATAGCAACCAGGATCTGATAAATTCAATAGCCAATGAGCATGCTGCAGGAACTGCAGCTTTGGATCTGGAGTCACTGTCGAACCTTTATGATATATTGGATAATTCCAATGTTCTGATAGCAATTCCACACCCTGCAACACACAATGTTGGTCCATTCTGTTTCATAGAATGTATGTGACATGTATATTAAACTTGTATACATGGGAGATACCAAGAGTCACCACGCCCAGCGGTGATGCAGCTGGTGACCTCGGCCGGCCCTGAAGCAAGGTCACCATGCCAGTACACGGTGTTTGGGCTGGCGTGGGAGCCGGCAAGGGTGATCCCGTATCGCTGACTCAGCCAACTCAGCTCACGCACACGAGTATGTCCATCCCTCACTATCCTTCCATTCTCTGCTTTCTCGCTGATCGATCACCCCATCCAATCCCATCCGTCAATGCAAGCGCGCTGATGGGGGCCATCCTGGCCCGTTCATTCCGTTCCGTCCACCCTTGCCCTTCGCCCACAACAAAATAATCGGGCCAAACCACCTCATCCTGTCCGTTTCGTCTGTTCCATCCATTTTGTCCATCCTTGCCCATTGCCCATCACATAGAACAAAACGACTGGACTGACCTGCCCTCCTGCTGTACCCCTTGTCCTGTCTGTCCCATCTCTTCATAAGTTCTGTTTCCTCCACCCTCGCCCCTTCGCCCACAATGAAACGATCGGACTGAACTGTCCCCCAGACGTTCCGCTCATCTCGCTTGTTCCATTTTGTTCAACTTTCTGTCGCCCCTTCCAGACCGGCAAGGTTGGCAGCATCAGACACTTCATTACTCAGTAGGTTCCGCTTTTTGCATTCATTCTGTTTCGTTCACTGGTCACTGACCGCTCTGTCCAGTCGTGCCGTGCCATCGCTGTGGAGGCTCGGGCCTCTCGGCCTTGCCCATTTCTTCAAGTTGAGTGGGAGAGGGGAGTCCGCACTGCCGAGGAGCTGCGCTCCCTCCGGCTCAGAGATGTGCATGCGAGTGCAGCCTTCGTCGCTGCGAACAGACCCGACGTGAGGTCCACCAGGCATTCTCTGTCACTTTACTAGAACTTGAAGCATTTGTGTCAACAATTATCACCTCTGAACCATCCTGCTCAAAGTTGTTCCATGTGAAATGACTCGCGCGCGGGATGAGTCGCCGCTCACATTCACTCGTATTCGAGGTATGCTCCTTCCTCTCCTTCCACTCCTTGCCCATTGTAGGTCCCCATTGCTTACGTTCCTTCCTCAGCTTGGCGAAGCAGCTGACGATTGAGACCCTGGCAGCAACTTTTTCACCTGTTGGCTTTCCACCTCTGTCTTCTTCCACACACCGCGCCAGTACTGGAGTGACATGCATGGCCGTTACGATGCCTGCAGCTCGCCATGCTGCATCCCCAACCTCTCAGATGGAGTCGCGTCGTGCGAGCGCACAGTGTGCACGAACGTGTGCAGCCGCGGTCTTGAGTGACACCACTGCTCCCGAACTCGTTAGCCCACAGGTGGCTGCAGACAGCGAATGCGGGGATTCCGAGTCCCTGACCATGCCGCAAGTCCTTTTGGTCTCACTGATCCCCCACCCAGCCCATCATGGTGTTGCCACCACCATCGTCAAGTCACCACGCACCCAGCGCTCCATGGTGCTGCTCAAGCGAGAGACACAGGAGACCCAGCTGAGGATCGGACGGACGGAGATGGAAGGCAAGGGCATGGCGAAGAGCTACCCACACCAAGTACGGAACTACCAAGTGTGGTTCGAGAGCAAACAGTCCTGCATCGCAGCTGACGATCTGTCATGGGTTGCACTGCCAGCCTTCCCTGTCACGGCCGCCAAAGCGGCAATGTTTCTCCACCACGAGTCAACTCATTAAAAGGTGAGCTGCACTGCCCAATGCATCTTTTTTTTTTGGCCGCTGACAAGAATGCTCGAACTCACAGCTGAAGCGGGGCAGCAAGTCAGAGACTGTTGAGGGCTCCTCCTTTGGCAAGTCCCATGTTGCTCAGGTGATCAATGCCCTCGAGAACCACCAGCTCAACCACGAGCACGAGCACCCTGACGACCACGAGACTAGGGCCAGCCTGCGCAAGGATGCGAGGATTCGTGCCTTCAAGTCTGCCTCAAAGCACAACGAGCCGAGCCGCATCGAGAAGTCACAGGTGATCAAGGCTGTGGGCACCACGTCAGGTGCGTTATTGTGCACCCGGTCGGTGATCCTGTGGGCTGACACCTTCCTCATTCTCGGGCCAGACACCTACTCGAAGGCGGAGCTGATGAGATGCTCATTGTGGGCACTGACTGATGTCTCTGGCCCACAGCACATTTTTGTTGGCCTCCATGATCGGGCAATGCGTCTTCTTTCGGCTGCGACAGCGTTCCATGGAAAGAGCTGCCTGTCAAACACAGGATTTTCCACTAAAGAAAAGGTCGGAGGTAATGAGTCATCGAGAATTCTCGGGGTGTGAGAAATATCGGAGACGGAGATAGTGGGGGAGTGAGTGCCAACTTCGGAACTGCGGAGTTGTACTTGTCTGAGGGACTTCAGCTTCAGCGTATGTGCTGCGCCTAGTTCAAGTCATGGTGTCCCTAATTTCTGTTGTCGTTCCAAAGTCTACCGAGGGAGATTGCGGATGTCCAAGGCGCACCAGCGTGGCCTCACCGAGGATATCCGAGTAAGCTCCGAGGCTCAGACATGGTAGACATTGAGTGGCTGTGGAGATGCAGCGCACTCAGAGATGAGTTGATGTTGGACTCGGGTCGGGGATGACGGAAGATAGAGGGAACAGAGGACGGCGGTGAGTAAAGGTTCGGGTGCGTCTAGTGAAGACTTGAAGAGTTTTAACAGGAGGTCTTGTGTGGGAGCATAGAGGGGGAGTGGATTCATAAGGCAAGCAATGAGTGTAAGTAGGAGGAGACAAGTAATCAAGTAATCAAGCAATAATTGGACTGAGGTTTTACTAACTAAGTGTACAGTACTTATAGTAATGGTAGTACACTGCATAAGTCCAAAAGTGGAGGCTGAGAGGTAAGCTCGTGCCGAGCTACGGATAGGTACAATACCCAAGTCGGAGGCGGTGTCTCGGAGGTTTGAAGGTTGCGTGTGGCGTAGACACCGGATCTAGGGCTGAGTATACGAGCGGGGATAATAGAGGTAGGGAATGGAGTTACACTACTGGAGCGGTATAGGTTTATACCTGTGTGAGGGTCCGAGAGTCCAAGAGTCCAAGAGTCGGGGTTGAGACCGAGACTATAGGGTAGGAGTGAGGTTGGAAAGGTTGGACAGGTTGGAAAGGTCAGAAAGGAGTTGGAAAGGTCGGAATAGGCTCGAGTGGACTTAGTGGAATTCTGGAATATGACACTGCTGCATGCTACAATGGTCTGTCCTGTTCAGAACAACTGTCCCTCTGGACCAGACCTCCGAAATTGAGGTGAGTCAGACTGTCCTGGTCTCGTTTCTGACATCACCGGACTCGGAGCACGAAGCTGAGTGCAACGTGAACACTGTCTCCCTCAGGTCCTTGCCGCCCTTGCTGATAATGCAAAGCACAATCAGCATGGACGAGTGGACAAGCATGGTGCCATGCAACACTCCCATGTGGAGCTCTGCCCTGTCAGGGCTCTCGCCCTCTTATTTTTTGCCTGCTTTCACATTCTTGACCGACCCACCCCAAGCTTTGCCCCGGACTTTTCCAACAAAGAGTACAGAGAGTATGGCCATCGCAAATGGTACTCTCACCGCATCTTCTATGCTGGATCCCCTATGAAGGAGATGTTGTACGTCAGTCAGTTTCTGTATTTCCCTCGACTCAGTGACTTCAGACCCAGCTGACGAGACCTCGTTGCAATTTTTAAAGACCACCACGAGTGCGTCACGGTGATGCACAAGAAGAACAATATCGACATCACGAAGAAGACCCATGCCGGTTGTCATTATGCAGCGGTGACAGCACGTGCTCATGGCGCCAGTACCAGTGGCACCAAGGCACTTGGGGGCTGGAACGAGAGTGGCTCGTTCAGCTCTGTCTATGACCATGCATTTCCCTTGGATGCGCTGCTCAGAGCTGTGATGTACAATGCCCATCACCCAGAGGAGTATGTGCTTCCCGCAATTGCCTCGGTGAGTGAACATCACAGTCCCTTGTGCTCGGATGAGGGCACTCACACGACAAAGGAACTAGACTCATTGTGTCTCACTTACAGTCCCACCCGACAACCTGCTCGTGGAAGTATTTCCATTCATT
The DNA here is from genome assembly GCA_038090735.1 of Xerocomellus amylosporus. Classification (NCBI taxonomy): domain Eukaryota; kingdom Fungi; phylum Basidiomycota; class Agaricomycetes; order Boletales; family Boletaceae; genus Xerocomellus; species Xerocomellus amylosporus. The sequence continues at coordinate 5,418 of JBBPNE010000829.1, read as the reverse complement.
GAGATAGCCCGGGCAGAACTCCAGGATCATGTTCAGCAGTCACCACTGGCAATCGACATTGTGCTGAGGCAGTGTCATATCCCGGAATTCCACCAAGTCCACTCGAGCCTATTCCGACATTTCCGACCTCACTCCCACCCTGTAGTCTCGGTCTCAACCCCAACTCTCGGACTCTCGGACCTTCGGACCCTCACACAGGTATAAACCTATACCGCCCCATTAGTGTAACTCCATTCTATACCTCTATTATCCCCACTCGTGTACTCAGCCTTAGATCCGGTGTCTACGCCACACACAACCTTCGGAGCTCCGAGACACCACCTCCGACTCGGGTATTGTACCTATCTGTAGCTCGGCACGAGCTTACCTCTGAGCCTATGCTTCCGGACTTTTGCAGTGTACAAACATTACTATAAGTACTGTACACTTAGTTAGTAAAACCTCAGTCCGATTATTGCTGCTTGCTTATTGCTTGTCACTACTTGTCACCACTTACTTGCTTACCTGCTTGTATTATGAATTCACTCCTCCTCTATACTCCCACATGAGTCCTCCATTCAAATATTTCAAGTCTTCACTAGACGCACCCGAACCTTTACTCACCGCCGTCCTCTGTTCCCTCTATCTTCCGTCATCCCTGACCCGAGTCCGACATTGACTCATCTCCAAGTGCGCTGCATCTCCACAGCCACTCAATGTCTACCATGTCCAAGCCTCGGAGCTTACTCAGATATCCTCGGTGTTGCCACGCTGGCGTGCCTTGGACATCTGCAATCTCCCTTGGTAGACTTTGGAACGACAACAGAAATTAGGGACACTATGACTTGAACTAGGCACAGCACATACGCTGAAGCCGAAGTCCCTCGGCCAAGTCCAACTCCGCAGTTCCGAAGTTGGCATGCACTCCCCCACTATCTCCGTCTCCGATATTTCTCACACCCCGAGAATTCTCAATGACTGACCTTTCTTAGTGGAAAATCCCATGTTTGACAGGCAGTTCCTATCCGTTCTTTGCTGGTTTCGCACAGTCCTCCTTCAAGACTGTGCCATTCTCTACTCGAGCCATCCCAGTCTTCTGATTTTCCACTACAGACCTTTCAACACTCCGAATTTCCGCTCCTTTGCAGCAGAGTCAGTTCGGCAGGTGGCAAAGGCAGAGGAGGAGGCTCGGTTTGCTTTCCAAAACTTGCCACAGCACCTCGTCTCCAGCCTGAGAGGGATTGTCACCACTATGACCCTCCAGCAGCATGCACAGCAGGTGGAAAACAAGGCACTCCGTCTCAAGGTGCAGAAGCACCTCGAAGCACAAAGCTCATTGCTTACAGAGCTTCAAGCTACCCATCGATGGAAGGGCCGGCGGGCAATCACAGCATCGTCCCCTATGCCACCTGCTCAGGCAGCACCCTCGACTCCCACATGTCCTCCTTCCCAGCTCAAGCCCACTCCCTGTCTTCCGAGTGCTGTGGGACGACCCCGAGTCCCGGAACCACCACTGTCCCCCGCAGCATCACAGGCATCACTCGGAGTGCAGTCCCTGCCCTCAATCCTGGGCTCACAGTGGCACATCAAACCTCTGACCACTGGCAGGCCACCAAGCTCCACTGCTGTGCAATCCCACCAAGTCCCTCATGCCAGCATCAATGGACCCACAATCAGAGTAGTGGACAGAGCTGGTCAAGCGCTACAGAAGGGCAAAGCTGGATTTGCACGAGTGGGAGTGGAGGGGTGGTGATTGGCTACATACCTCACTACCAGTACCAGTCAGTGGGTGCCATCACTGAGCTGTGGACAGAGTACACAGAGGGCTCAAATGGCCACCTCTCGACACGAGAACTCAAGAAACGCTGGGGAGCAAAGTGGCGGCGCAATGAGGGTGCACTGAAAACCGAGGGAGGGAGGCGGTCGAAGGTCACCATGCTGATCGAGGAGCTTGCTGCCAAGCCAAATTGGAATGTTCCACTTGCCCTACGATTCTTGAAGGAGAAGTACGAGAGCCATGTGGCATACACGAATAAGCCCCATGCATTCTGTGACTATCTTCAGAAGGACCGGGGTGCAGGCTACCGAGCAGTCCTCGAGGCAGCTAGCCACTATCCTTGAAAGCAGAAACACGAAAAAGAAGCCCCCCCCTCGAGGTCAGGCAATGTTCTGTCTATAATCTATCATTCTCGCTCTTGCTCTTGCTGTTTTCATTTCGTTTGGATGATATTGCCCCGAGATTCTCTAATTCTGGCAGACTGCATATTGTATATTTGATCTAGTTGTGCTTGTACTGCTACCTGGCTGCCAATAATCAGACCTTGCCTTAACAATCCCAGAGCTCTTAACATTACGTCGAAGAGGAGTTCGCACTGACAATGCCATCTAGAGCAGCAAAAATGTGAGTATTTGGGAGATGAAGTGGTGTTTTCCGTCGTTTGAATGAGTTGGTGGAGGTCCTTCTTGAGGTCCATCTCCTCGGCGGGACAGTCATGTTGCGGGGGCCTGCACTTGTGACAAGATCTGTTAAATTCTTGGTGTAATAGAGTCTACTTAGATCTTTTCTCTCTCCTGCCTCAGATTGGCCAACAACATGCGAGCACCGATCTTTGCCTCATCATCCTTGCACATCTCGACCACACATTGTCGGGGCATTCTTCCATTCTCACCAAACTCGCACAGAAGGGCGATGGCTTTGGTGGCCTCCGACATCCATGTCGAGCCAACACCCAAAGCCTTCTGCACATCAGACTTCTTGATCTTCCTTGGATTTCTTCATCTCCGACCATCAAAAGCCTGATGGCAATCAGGGTGAGTGACAGTGGATGCGAGACCGTCCACTTACCTGCACTGGTGACAGTGTGCAGCTGTAGCGCTCGGAGAACAGCACAGTGAACCACCACGATGCCACGACTGCAGCATTGGTCTGGACATGGTGCTGACCTTGCTTGAATGCCGTGTGCCCTTCCCATGACTGGGCTTGTTCCGTGAGCCACTGGAGGATGGGGGACCCATTGAGCACTGTTCGCAAGGGCAGTGGGTTGCTGGACAGGCTGACTCGAAGCTGGAGTGAGTGGGGGTGCGGAAAAGCGAACAGTGATCTTGAGCGAGTTGTTGGCCGACACATAGACGACACGCACATCACGGCATGCATCAATTGTGTCAGGCCCAGCGTCAGGACACCTGAGACACCGGCTGTATTCTGGCTGTGCTGGATCTGGGTACGAGATCTCACTCGCTCCTGCAGACATGACCCTTTGTGAGCTACATATGGCGAAATATATAGGAAAGAAATAAATAAATAAAAGGGGCCTAGCTGCAAGCTTGGGTGCTTGCTCCTGCAGCCGCTCGATCATTCATGTGTGAGCTCATTGAGGGGCGCAACTTGTGGGACCTCCACGGAAAACGCGGTCCGTGTGGCCTCGACGCCTGGATGGACGAATGTGACTTATGTACACGTTCACGCAGATATCCAATGGCTGTGAGCATGGGAGGGTGAGCGAGGGAGGAGGGGCTCATGGAGTGTGTGTGGGTAACTTGCCTGCTCGTCATTGTGCGCGACGGGCTTTGATGCTGCCCCAGCATCCATGTCTATGCTGTTGCCATCGTCCCCTTGGCCAGGATCGCTGTCCCTCAGGCTGCTGTCCCATCCATCGTTGTCACCTGCTTCATCACTGTCCTGTTCATCTAAGCCGGAATTCCCGAAGTTGGAGCGCTGCAGTCCACTGCGCTGAGAGGGGCCCGCCAGTGCCTCCAGCTGCTTGGTGAACCCAAACTGGGGGTTCAGAAGCACGTCCCGCATCTGCTTCACCTTCGTTTTCGTGGTGTTGAATTTGCGCTTGCTGTCGGTATGCGGCCACTGGTCGACCTGCCTTTGGACCATCGCAACGAGCTTGTTGCATCACCAGTCTTGGCTGATGGGTGAAGGCACGGGGCACTGTCAGTTGCAGCAAGTAGCAGTAACAGAGGGGTGGCATCGTTGACTCACAGGTCATTCGCCTTGTGTGCACCTCCATGCCAGTGAGCTGCACATGACTCAGACTGCTCGGACTGCTCCTTGAGCGGTCCTCCTTCCGGTCGTTATTCTTGTTACGGTCGCTCTCTAGCGCCTAACATAACGGACTTAGTCTTTTCTTTTTACTTTCTTATCTTATCTCTTGTCCTAGCTGATAAGATCCCCTTTAGTCTCATGACAGCTACGCTGCCTTCTCACCAGGCCTATGCCTGCCCTTTACCATGTGCAGTGCACACCTTTGCCTCACCCCCGGTGCTGTGCACTTCCCATGCTTCTTTTATTCATTTACCACATGCCTCATGTTAACCATTCCTCTTTCATTAAAGGCAGTGCCTTCCTTCATGGCAGTGCTTGATGCACACCTCCTATGCATGTTTATGCTTCTCCTTCCATTCTGCCACCGCCGTGCGGTTGCCTCATGCTTTCCTTCTATTATTCCATTCCAAGGCTATGCTTGATGCATGCCTCCTCCTCATGTTATCCTTATTAGCACCCCTATCGGTAGATCCAATACAAACACATGTATATTAGTAGAGTAGTATATAAGGCCGCAAGTGCCAGCCAGAGAACTACAGTTTAGTTCTCTTGGTCTTTCCCCACCATTGCAACGACAGCTCCTAGACTCTCTGCTAGTGCTTTGAGCTAGTACTCCTTTGACGCATCCTTTTGAGTGCAGGTTGACGCTGTCACCTTTAGGTTGTTTGCCTTGAACGATCCCCTAGAGCACCCCAGGAAGCAGTGGCCTTGGGTCGTTTCAGAAATGAGTGACTCGAGAAAAGAGTTGCTCTCACCTTTCAAGCGGTGGCATTGGCCTTGACAAGGTTAATAACAGTGCAGTGGTGTCGCCAGAACGTCTCTGAGTTTCGACGGGCTGTAGGGGAAGATTATAATGGCAGTAGCACAAAAAAAACAGTACCTACACGCGTAGTTGTCCTTCAAGACTCTCTCAATCACTCTTGGCTCCAACTCGCCCAGCTTGCGAAGTAGGGCAAGCAGATTCTTCCTGATGACTGATATACCATGCTTCTCGACCAATCGACAGTTGAATGCTTCAGTGGCATCGACCCACTTCCTCAGAGTCATCTCGTAAGAGATCCAATGAAATTCCGCCCGCATCTCCATGAAGAGAAAGAACTCGGTATCACCTTTAATCGTGAGAGAATTGGGGTGGATCTGTGTTGCGGAGAGAAACAAACACTGGGACCTTGTGACACCAGTGGTCGGACGCCGGCTGCAAGTGGCAGGAGTCTGACTTTCGACAGGCAATGCTCTTGCTGGGGGTTCGGGGGTTGCAGGTGGCTCCATCTCTGAGTCGAAGGTGAGAGAAGTTGGGCAGATTGAGGGTGTGGGGTCCATGACCTCAACTTGTTGTGACTTTGGGGGGCGAGGACCCTTCATTGAAAACTTGAAGTAATGGTCGAGTG
>JBBPNE010000828.1:0-12346 GCA_038090735.1 Xerocomellus amylosporus | reverse complement strand
AACAATGTTGTTTGGATGACATACTGGTGAGCATCTGAAAATGAGTGTCCTCGAGGAAGCCGGGGTGGGCAATAGCACCTGCATGGGCGTGCAGGCTGAGTTTCGTTGTTTGTGTCCACGGAAAACACGTTACCTGCCACGATGGACCCCTCTGCGGCGAGATCTAGCACGAACGGTGCGCCAAAACAGTAGCCTGAAGAGACGCTCAACAATTTGACCCATGAACGAAGCGCGGGACAGTGGCGCACTTACCAACCGCGATGTACTCGGTCGTTTCGGTCCCTAGGAAAAACAGGAGCTTAGCAGCGTAGCGGTGGGACGCGAGGTTGGCGGAGCCTTGCCGCATGTCGCTTTGACTTGTTCGAACCACTTCGGGAATACCCGGTAGATTCTGCACAGGGACTCCAAAGAAATAGTCCGGTCCGAGTACGATGATTCTTGGGTTTTCCATTCGCATCAGCGACGACTTGTAACACGCATACCAAACGCAAAAGACATACCCCGAGAGGCGAAGTAATCCTGAAGCAACTTGTTGTTGATGAACAAGGGTCCGTAGGCATCTGCGAGGAACAGGAGGACTTTCTTGTGTGGTCCGGACTCCGCATTTGCTGCCAGTGGTGGTTCAGAGATGTAGGTATCGAGCCCGCCGAGTGGTTCGATGCGCCCTTCAGGGGTGTCAGTGTGCTTGATGCCAGTCCAACAGCATGCGTTTGGAGGACCAGCGAGAGTGGATGGCATGTTGGGGTTTGGTTGCTAGTAGCGCCCAACCTACTGACTTGACTCCATATCCCCGCGGGAACTTTCCGAGCCGGTTTTCCTTGAGATGAGCGACGGCCGATTGACTCGTTGCCTGATTCATGGGCAAAATCCCTTGTCGAAAGTTTGAGCGAGGAGGCGGGGCGGAGCAATCGCCCTGATCGTGAAGCATCGGAACTTTGTCCACCCGGTCACCCCAAGCGGTCTGTGTCTTTGACTTGGCTTGCAAATCCGTAGCCTTCGTGATGCATGTGAGCACGTCGAGTCGTCGACCGTTTTCCCGGCGTGTACGGTGTCTTCGCGTAAAGTTGTAAAACATCAGGTCATGCTGCCCTTGTTCATTTCAAGTTGAGCACGAGCATGCTTACTTGTCTATGGTCCTGTCCGACGAGTCTCATCCTTTCCTCTTCGTTCGCTGCCACCAAACGAAAAAGAGCGCCTTGGCTCGTTAGACACGAACGTAGTATCGCGGGTACAATCCATCCAAAGCGACGCGCCGAGTGGTTCGATTCGCCTTTCAGAATTGCCGGTGTGTTTGATGTCAGGTCAGCAGCATGCCCCTGGGGGGGTGGGTGGTTGGCGTATTGGGTTGCTAGTAAGGTCGACCCACTGCCTGCCAACTTGCATTTCAATGATCATGGTACCACAAGCCTTCCAAACCATCAAGTTGCCGGGACTCAACGATGGGACTCGGACATCCGAGTCGGAATCCATTTTTAGCTTTCACCCCTCTCATGAGGTTCTCTGTCGACAGCTTGCAAGCGTTGTACAAACACGCGTGCTATGGACACTAGTACTCTAAATTGTCAGTAGCAGGTGGGGCCTTTCAGCGCTTGCCAACGCTCCATCGGCTCGGGCTTTTCCGATCGACCGTATCGACGTAATAGACCCGGGTACAAATATGGCGAGCCAAGCAGTCAAAGTTCATCGGCTAGTTTGGTCAGGACCCCAACTTCGAGGTTGACCATCTTGCTCTCCGTTTCACCCCCCGTCGCTGTATCTCCTGCATATATGACCGCCGAGCAAGTCACTCCCAAGATACACCACTCAGTCACTTTCGGCGATGCGGTCACTGCCGCCGCACTCGCCGCTGCCCACAGCGATCAGCACGAGAACGGAACGCCTCTGGTCACTCCTCGACCTCCGTCTGAAAGTGCGGTCCGAACCCCACTTCATGATCAGCGACCTGCTTTGCATATCGCAACCCCCTCTCTGTCAACCGCCGCCAGAGGCTCTCGCCCCATCTCCTCAGTACCTGACACACCTTCCGCTCGGACAGGTCCTCCCCGATCTCTGTCATATCAATTCACCCCTTCTAGTTCCCCCATTGGACCCTATTTCACCTCCCTTGATGGCCAGCACCAGAATGAAGAGTTGTTCGAAAACGACCTCGCTGAACATCCTCAGTCCGCCTCCCAGAAGCCTCGCTCTCAACGACGGCTGTCTACCTTCCGTGGAGCCTTGGAGTTGGTCAATTCAGACGTCGGCAGAGACTCGATAGACAGGAAGGGAAAGGGCCGTGACTTTAGGGGCCAAGACGAAAGCCGGACTTCCATAAGGCGGCCGGAATCATCCATGGACGAAAAGCCTACTACTATCTTCGAGGAGCCTGAAGGCCCAAAACAACCGATTGAGCATGGCAGGCGTCTTTCCAGACATAATACCGCTGGCTGCGTCAAACAAGATCATTCACAATCCAAGGACCAGGCACCAATGGATATCCAGCGAGCACACTCTCATCCTCTCCCGACGTCAATAAAGCGCTCTGGAGGCTCCGACAAGTGGGGCAAGTTACGTGCATTGATTCCATCCGTCATACGACAGTCACCCTCAACTGCTACAACACAAGCCGTTACACCGCCGGAAGTGAACATTATCGATGAGCTCATTACTGGCGGTCTTTCAAATTTAATGTTAGGCCTTTGGTTCGAGCAGGACGACAAGGGTCACCGGCGTATCCCGGTTCTACTTCACCGGCTGCGTATTCGTATCAGCGATAGCCTACATCCATCACACGCCCAGAAAGCAGTGTTTCGTATCGAATGTGAATATGCGAACGGTGCTGCTCGATGGGTCATTTATCGCCAACTTCGAGACTTCATCTCGTTGCATACTCATTATACTATATCCAATGCATTCAGCAGCCACAAGGACAAGCTTCCAGAGTTTCCGCGAACTAGTATGCCCCTTCATTTACACTATGTTATCACCCTAACTGTGGTGTCCGGAAGCTCTACCGTACTTTAATTTCCTCAAAATGGGAAGCGGGGGAACCCAAACTCGTCAAGCAGATTTCGCATTATTTCAACGTGAAGCCCTAGAAAACTATCTCATCAAGCTCATTCGTGCTGTGGTACGTTGCTACGACTTTGAAATTGTCGGGTGATTAAACAACGTCGGATACCTGCAGATGTTTCATCCGTCATCGAACAGACTATCGGGGTTTCTTGAAGTCAGCGCTTTGTTCATATCTCTTGCTCAGTCAGGCGGAGTCCAATACAAAGCGGGTTATCTGCGTTTTGAAACATCTGGAAGCACCCCAGGGCCTGGGCGCAAAGCTACAAGTAGGAGAGATCGAAAGCAGTCTCGTTGGTGTGCTGTGCGGGAGAGCTGTCTAGTTGTTCTTGAAGAGCCTGGAGAAGTTTGTTGCATTTCTTCTCAGTCGTACGCATCTAATCAACATAACAGTTGGCTGTTTTGGATGTCTTCCTCTTCGACTCAGATTTCAAGATCGTACGTCCGGTTCGTTACTATCGCAAAGGTCTCCACCTCCTTCGCCCGGAACCTGCAGACAGGGAGTTTCACACTGGCGAACGCATGCACGAAGTCGTATTACCTCATCAGACAGAGGTCGACTGTGTGTCGGCGATGGACTCTATCACTGGCAGAATAACTAGAGCGCTTAATGTTTGCCAACGATCGACACCGAACATGGACAATGTGAAGAAACATGAGAACAAGTCGCCCCCTCGACCTAGGCATGCGCGAAATGATTCGGCGTCTTCAGGGTGCTCAGTCGTATCCAACCTCTCACCCGCCCCGATGCTGGATCCCTCTACGCACGTTAGACCTCTTCAAATATCTCAGCCTCAACAAACTGGGCAAGAGGAGAACCAGGAGCAGGACCGAACATTATCAGAGAGCGAACGACGGAAGCGAAAGAAGCGCTCGCAAAACGTTTCAAAGCACACGTTTTATGTCGAGAATTCACAAATGCGGCTCAAATTATTTGCGAGGAACGAGGTAAGTACGTACTCGAACGCGGGGCTTACGACTAACACTGCGCCTCGTTAGCGCCAGATGTTACAGTGGATCACGGCGTTGGAGAAGGCTGCGGATGCTTGTCAGTTTGTGACAAAGAATCGGTTTGACAGCTTTGCACCAATCCGAATGAACGTGGCTGCGCAATGGCTTGTGGATGGGGTTAGTTTATTACTAAGTTATGTATGCCTTTTCATATTTACTGATTGCACCTTCTCCACAGCGCGACTACATGTGGAATTTGTCAAGAGCACTCACGATGGCGAAAGAAAGTATATATATCCATAATTGGTGGCTCTCACCGGGTATGGCTGGTCCCTCTGAGGATCGTGTCCTTGAACTCACCTACTGTAGAATTACAGCTCCGACGACCGAACAAAGACAAGTATCGACTGGATAGGATTCTGGAGCGAAAAGCGAGCCAAGGCGTCAAAATTTATGTGATATTATAGTGAGTGTTTACTCTTGGCGTACGCTCCATGTGCTCATATCGTTCACAGTCAGGAAGTGTCAAGCCGCACAACGCCGATAGATAGCAAGTGGGCAAGGCTTAATATTTTTTTTCCATCTTTCTCTAACATCCATGCATCACACTAGCTACGCGAAACAGAAACTGTCATCGCTCCACGAAAACATCATGGTCCAGCGATCCCCTTCGCATTTTCAGACAGGCACGTTTTACTGGGCTCATGTGAGCTAATAAATTGCCATCTTCTTACCCAACACGCTAATTTTTCGTTGTTTCAGCACGAGAAACTTTGCGTCATTGACCAGACTATTGCCTTCATGGGCGGGATAGATCTTTGCTTCGGAAGGTCTGTTATATCGTTCATACCACAGAAGATATCTAATTGCCTCTAGATGGGACACCGCGCAACATGTTCTCGTTGACGATCCAGAAGTATCGTTGGACAATGCAGAAATATGGCCAGGTTTGTTTCCGACGAGCGTACACCGTCGGGCCCCTGCTCACTACTTCTGTGAATACGTCAGGAAAGGACTACAGTAATCCACGGGTTTTGGATTTTCACGCTCTTCACAAACCCGAAGAGGACATGTACGACCGCTCCAAAGTTCCGAGGATGCCTTGGTATGTATTTACGACAATTGGGATTGAGGATACTAATCCCGCACAGGCACGATGTTGGGATGCAAGTTGTCGGTCAACCGGCTCGCGATCTAGCTCGACATTTCGTGGAGAGGTGCGCCAGAGGTAAATTGACTCGTTATATCTGTTGATAGATGACAATAGATGGAATTGGTTGCTGCGGATCAAGGTATGACATGATTGTGTATCTGAGATATCTGATCACGAGATCTTCCTTTGCGTAGAATCATACGAGGCTTATGCCATTTTTACTGCCTTCCCCGGAATTTAGAGCTGGAGAATTGGAGGCCATGGGTCTCACAGGAACTTGCGAGTTGCAAATTTGTCGTTCTGCTGGACCGTGGTCGCTTGGCACCCCAAATCGGATCGAACACTCCATCCAAAATGCATACATCGCAGGTAGGCCCTCCGGGTGCATTTATAGACATCGATCCTGACCTCTAGCAGCGATTGACGAATCGAAGCACTTCGTGTACATTGAGAACCAGTTCTTTATCTCTTCGTAAGCATGCGCACCGTAGAGTCGAGAGCTGGCCTTATTTCCAACTCGAAGGACTAACATCAACGACGTGAAGATCGAGAACGGAATAGGAGATGCTCTTGTCGGACGGATTATTCGTGCGAAGCGAGAGGGAACTCCGTGGAAGTGCTGCATCGTCATACCACTATTCCCTGGGTTCCCATTTCCGGTAGACCATAGCGATGCTAGCGCGGTGTGTTTTTCTGGTTCCAGCTATACTCCGAAACTCAGGCAGTAATTTGACAGATACGAATCATAATTGACTGCCAAAATCGTACACTGTTTCGAGGGGAAAACTCGATTTATGAGCGATTGCGGGCAGAAGAAATTGAAGTAGGTTCGACTTCCTTGATTTGTCTCTCTTCCTAAGTTCCGTTAGCCTGAGGATTATATTCGCGTGTTCTCCTTGCGAAATTGGGGTAAGATGCGTGACGGGGCCTTGGCTACTGAGATCGTGAGCTACTCAGCATTAAATGTGTTTACATGGGTTAACGACGGTTTCAGGTGTACATTCATGGCAAGGTCTGCCTCGTCGATGACAGGCTCGCAATAATTGGAAGTGCGAACATCAACGAGCGATCCCAGCGGGGAGATCGAGATTCTGAACTAGCTGCTATTATCCGAGATACTGACATGATCGAGGGGTAAGTTATGGTAAACCCCTTCTTGCTAACCTCTCGGCTCACCGGCTTGGGCATAGAACGATGGCAGGCGCTCCGTTTAAAGTGGGGCGGTTTGCACACACACTCCGGGTCCGGCTGATGCGAGAGCATGTTGGAGTTGACGTCGATGCCCTGACTGACGAAGACTACATATCGCGTGACGATGAATCATACCGCCAACAGGCCCAGGAACAGTGGGACCCGAACGCAGAACAACAGTCGCCGGGTCATCATTTTACGGAGCTCGCGCATGAGCGACCGATCCATGATACACTGCACACGGCGGCGCATAGAGTCAAAGAAGGTACAAAGTTTTCCTGCGTGGGACCGAGGCCTCGCTGACCAGTGACTATCAAGGTGCCCTGGCTGCTGAGCACAATGTCGCTGAATCCCTGTCAAAGGATTTCCAACCAGCTGTGGCTAATGGCGAGGTGCACGACCTTGGACCAAAGAAAGAGGGGCCATCGCCTCAGGAGGGTCATGCGCTATGCCCTCTCGACGAAGAGAAGTCAGTCGGATTCACTGGCGCGGCAGTCCCCGCGGTTGGGGCTAAATCCCTTAAACACCCACCGCCAGCTCTGGAAATCGAAGAGCTATGCAGCGCCGACAAGCCGAGTGCGCGCGAGGATCAAAAGTCTGAATCAAACGCTGATACCCCATTCGACGCACGTACTGCTGGCTGGGAAGTGGTGGATGGGGGAGCCCACCCTGCTGACGAGTCCCCGCCCTCTTTGTCGGATCGCAGTGGCTTGGCTGAGGACCGGAGCACGACACTTAAGTGGTCTAACCGGACAAAACAGAGACACCTTCATGAAGGCAAGGGCAAGCAGCCGGCTTTAATTTCACCACCGTACATCCATCCTGATTGTTTCGAGGACCCGATCTCGGATGAATTTTGGGAGGATATTTGGGTTGCGTGTGCCGAGCACAACGTCAGTGTTCGTCCGATTTCCCTACGTGTTTTGGCTCATTAGCTCTTGCAGACGGAGATATACCGCAAGGTATTCCACGCGATCCCGGATGATACGGTGACTACCTGGAAGCAATACAAGCACTTTGTTGCTCACCACGAGCGGTTCACAAGAACAGTGAGTTGGTTATGACCCATTGTGAGCCTGATATCTTATCCTGTGCCAGGCCAAGACCAGCTCCTCTCCAATCCCGTCGTCATCAGCCAGCGATTCCGAGGAGAATGGATCCAACCCTCAGGGTGAAAGCGCTGAAGAGCTAGACGGAAAGGATAGTGAATGGTCGTTGCCCGCAACCATGCCCAAACCACAGCACACGCAGAAGGAACTGGGCAGAGGGAAAAGTGTCCGAGGACCTCAGCCGTTCGAAAAGGGAGAATGGGGAGAAATGGAGAACATGTTGAAACACATACGCGGTCATCTGGGTAAGGCAGCCAACTCTTGTCGCTATTCCTATCTAAATGAAACATGACCCCTAGTTTTACATCCGACACACTTTCTGGAGGGCGAAGATGACGGCGAAAACTTTTTGTTCAACGCTGACAAGTGAGTGAGGTTCGTGGACTCGTGCAAGGCACTGCTGAACACGCGGATAACTCAGGCTTATGCCACTCCCGATTTACAATTGAGCTCGCTCGTAGGATAGGACATGCACGCCTCGACTCTTTATTTCCGCACGCATTGCAAGAGCATTCACGAAATGTATACAGATCGATCATAGTTAGTTTCCTTCATTGCTTTGTTCGTTCTCGTTCACTCTTCAGAGTCAATATCGAATATGAGCTTATCTGCGTTTCGGAACTGATGACCGGAAACAAGCGCCTGAACATGCCACTGACCTTCGATGTAAGGTGCCGTATATTCCTGATAGTCACGATGTGTTTTGTGAGCTATGTAATCCTTCAATGGCATCTGCGTCTTTGAAGACGAAAAGGATGCCTGGAAAAGAATTGGCCAGCAGACAGTCACTCGGTCACTCATTGAGATTCGGGAAAGGAAGCAACGCGCAGCACGCCGACCTTCGTCAAAGTCGTGGTCCAAGGGATGCTTGATCTTTTTGCCGGCCTTGAGGCTACTGATGGCGGGGATCTGCGAGGGCAAGGCGTGCAGGCTCGCTCTAACTTTTTCGACGTCGGCGGGCGTGATGCCTCGTTTGAACTTGAGCAAGACTGCACGCGTGATCGGGTGTCAGTACGACGTACCGGTGTGGTGAATGGCCATAGTGGTTCGAGGACACGGACGGAAGAGCGGTTGGGTGATGCCCAAACTTGAATGTCGTCAGATATTGATATCAGGCCCTGAGCCTGTAGTATGTTATAAGGACTGGGGCTTGAATTGGAACAGGTTATAGTGCATAGCAGTAAGTGATACTGAGGTTCATCACGCAGTAGTTAACAGCAGATTCAAGTTGATGTAAAGACTTACGGCGTCCTCGAACTTGGATCGGGTACGAGGCATTCAGGTGTTATTTTTCCCAATTTGGCGGGAAAAAAATTGACAAGGGTATAAATCATTGCGTATAAGCAGTCAAGACAACAGTATGAAGCAGTGCAAGTGGACAGCGAGGACACATTAATTGATGAACAGATTTTAGTGTAAGAGGTAGCGCGGAGTCCATCTCAGTCCAATTTGGAAGGAAAGTTTTCAAGCGTCCTTGTCAACAGTTGCAAGGCGCTCTGCGAGTCTTGACAGCATATCTTCGGCACGGGGATTGCGTGGAAAGGATTTCCCATCCCCTTTGCTGTAAAGCCCACTGGTCAGTACAAATAAATTCACATTGTAATTGGCAGCTATGTCAGCCGATTGCGGTGTCCAAGGCTCGCTCACCTAGCGCCACCGTATACAACGCGCCAGATCCAACTGCGTGATTTGTTCCAACCAAATACCTGTGCCCAGTTCTTCCTCCATCCGAGATCGTACAGCTTCACTGAACGATGAGCGTCTCGTACAAGACTTCTTTGATTATATGAAAGCTCGTGTTCCATAGGGGGATCCGAGAGACGAAGTGACACAGGAAGTGGTGGTATATATCGAAGGAGCAGGAATGGTGAGAGACTTTCCAGAGTCGTTTGGTTCGTGCTATCCGCACTTAAGACACATTGCATGTCCACCAGGATGAGTAGACACTCACGAGATGAGGTACATGTGATATATTGTGAAGGAACCAACGACAACGGCAAAGATGAAACAAGCGGCGGTCAAGAGAAGTTCGTGAATAGGTGTGGCATCATCCTCGTGGAAAGTCAGCAAATTTCGGCGCAGTAAACCTGCGGCTGCGAATACTCACCGGCACCGAGGTCGCATTATGGAGTGACCACCAAAATGCACGCGCAGAGATGATGCAAATGTATGTTGAGAGCAAGGTAACACAGGATATGAAGTGGAAAAATGCAGGATAAGTTCTATAGCCCTAGAAGAAGATTTGTAAGAGTAATTTCGTCTGATGTCGATCTAGACTTACTACACACTTGCTTCCCAGCCATGGACAGTGATGGTCTGATCGATCAGCACTCGTAATATCACAAACAAAGCATCACAGCCCACCCATTTTTAACACGCAGCGTCCACAAAGATTGCAATGGTGCGTACGCTCCGGCTTTGGCCCCCAGCACTTACGACACCATTTGAGAGGGGTCAACTCGTCATCAAAGTCTGGGGCAGCCATGAGAGCTTCCCGCAATCCTAGATCGTCACTTCCTTCCTCTGAGACTCCTTTGGGGAGAGAAACTGGCCTGCCAGTGGGGTCACGGGCCACACAAACAATGAGCGAACAAAATGCAAGAAATGTAAGGGTGTATGAAACAAGTAAATGTACAAGAAAACTTGTAGTGGAATGCAGTGTGCGAAGGTAATGATTGATGAGAACGAGTAGCCAGGACGGGTGGGGAGCGATCATCAAACCAACTAACACTATCAAAAAGAGTCGCGTTGGGAATCATTTAACGGCGAGCCCGCCACGATAGGGAATCGGCACTTACTACAGAGAGGGAGGTAGTGAAACCACCTTTTCGGTGGTTCGTCTGGATCATCGTCCAAGCTAGGGTCCCGTCTTGTAGGTGGTGAAAAATCAAAGGAGAGTAGCGGCATCGCTATGCCGGTAACGATCGGCTCAGCGATGACGGGCAGTGAGAAATTTAAAATGCAGTGTTTGACCGCCGTGTACACGGCCATTTGTGCGAGGCTTATTACCTTGCTTGCAAGGTCTCGTTGCTCGAAATTGTCCGGGCTTTTCACCAACACGTGATGTCACATGATTTCACGTGGATGGCGCAATTCGTTCTTGCGTGTGTTGCTGTGCGCGTCAATCAATCTCCTTTCTCGCTATGTCGTTCGAGCGTGCGAACTGTGCGGTTTTCTTTACGCCCGACGTTTACGCCAAGGCGTCGTTCGTGCGTAACTCCAATGCGGGTCCGATCTCGTATCGTTTAACTGAATCTTTACTCGACCATGCTGGTCCTGAGCCTGTAGAGGATTCTCGACGCGGGGATCCGAACCGGTGTGTCCTGGAGGGTGACATCGTCTGTGATCACGATGTCTGCGATTTTGATCAAGCCTCAGCTGCCGTACACGTCTATCACGACAATGCGGCAATTTATGACCCTCAGTCGACGCGCAAGGTGTATCTCAGTGTTGTGTCGCTTGTTACTGGTACCCAGTGAACTTTGGACATCATGAAGTATCACGGGATGTAATCGAGTTATCATATTTCTCGCACACCGATGAAATTTGAGATATCATGATATCCACTGAGTACTTGTGAGACCACCATCTCTTGGGGCAACACCAGCTATAACGGGGTGTCACTAAATGAGATTTGGTGAGATTTGGATGCTGCTCGTCCTCCCCCTCATATCATGCTATCTCGTGGTATATGGCGAGAAATAATCGATTATAATCACTTGCTCTTGCTGTTCGATATCCCGTAATATCGCCAGATATCCCTACATGTCATGCCATATCATCAGGTATTGTCTCTCGTTTCCTCGTATCACGCCATATCACCAAATATTATCTGTATTCATTCAGTGCTACATTAGTGACCACCCTGCCGGCCATAAAACCATTAGTATACTAGTAAGATGAGAGTGCAGAGCAAAAATACGATGTCCTTTGAGCGATGCAACTTGGAAGAAAACCGAAAACATGCAATGCCCTTCAAGGAGCGGCAAGAGTGCGAGTCGATCATGGAGGGGTATGAGTACATTGAAAAGCGAAATTTGCGGAGTCCTTTTGAGCAGTGCGACTTGGAATAAAAGCGAAAACATGTGAAGCCTTTGAGGAGTGGTGAGAGTGTGTGAGTTGATTGTGGAGGGGTATGAGTACATTGAAAAGCGAAGGAGTCCTTTTGAGCAGTGTGACTTGGAATAAAAGTGAAAACATGCAAAGTCCTTTGAGCTTGGAGCAGCGAGTGTTACGGCTCGGTACGCCTCACATGCTAGAACGGACTTAGTTGTTTCCACTTTTCATTTTCACCTTGCGTTCGACACGCACCTTCATCATTTCTATGCCGCATGCACTCCTCACTCTCTTCATTACTGTGCAAGTGCATGGCTATGCTTCTCTTCCATTCTGCCACCGACGTGCGGTCGCCTCATGCTTACCTTCTGTTCCATTCTATGGCGATGCTTGAAGCACGTTTCTACCTCATGCTACTAGACTCTGAAATGTTCTAGAACTCTCATCGATAGATTCAGTATAAACATGTACACATAGTTAAAGTAGTATATAAGGGCACAAAGCCCAGCCAGAGAACTCCAGTTTAGTTCTCTTGGTTTTACCCATACTTCCATCTGAACGCTCCTGGCTACAAGCCCTAGTCGCTGGTCAGCATCCCTTCGATTCAATTCCCTAGTGCACTCCTTGACAGAAAGTCTTGGTTGTTTCATGATGCGTATTCATTTGCTATTGTTCTACTCAACAAGCGCCCGCACCCAGAACTTTATGCGCTGTAGGGAATCTCCATTCCCTGGTCGCACAGCTCCCTCAGTTACCTATCGTCTTACACCCTCACACATTCCCCATTCCCTCCTATCGCATCCGGCATCCCTCCGCTTCACCCGCAGCTAGTACC
>JBBPNE010000827.1:0-12347 GCA_038090735.1 Xerocomellus amylosporus | reverse complement strand
CCCCTCAGTATCAAAAGTCCAAAAACTGTTCCAATGGTGTTCCTGATTTAAAACAGACATGTCTCGACAGCCCCTGAGCCAAATCACTACAAAGTCAAAAAACTGTCCCAATGAGTTGTCATTTTGCTATGGCTGCCATTTCATCCAATCCTAACCGAACCCCTTGATTCTTGCACCTATAGAAAGCCAGGACTAAGCACTTCATTTCATACACTTATATGATAGGGCCCAGGTTAGATGCGGTTAGGAGTTATCAACTTTAGTGAAAAACATGCAAACATTGGGACAGTAGTTTGAGCCACTGTACCTATTTACTTACTATCTTTCTTTTTAGGACACATATATGCAGGATCCAAGTGCTGGACAGATTCTGATGTTTCAGGCACTGCAGGAGAGATGCAAGATGCTTGAACTACTACAGGTCGCAAACATGGTCACTGAGCATGATTTTATGAAGTATGCCATTTGTTTTCTTCAAAATCACTAACTCTACAAAATATCTAGGAAACCTCAGGTTACTTATCAGTTGGAGGTGAAGTGAGAAGTCCCAGTAGATGCCATCGCTGCTGTATCACAGCATTCAGCTCCACCAGTTACCAACTCACAGAAACCAATGGATGCTAGCAACATGGCACAATCTGGACATACCCCTGAGATGCACCCTGCTGTCAAGTTTTGGCCCAAGTCCAACTGGGAGACATGGAAGAAGAAAGCGCAAAATCACAGGGCCACTAGTACATCATGTTGAAAATGTACTATACTGATCACTTACTGATCACTCTACTTATTACCATAGTATTGGGTAGTATACTATTAGGTTACCATATATGGTTAACACTATTACATAACTAGTACATATATTTGAACTCAGTGTCTGAGTTCCAATAACATCTCTTCCACTTACCACTATATGCTTTCACTTTAGCATTTAACCCAACCAGTGAGTACTAGCTCTTCCTTACCCTCTAGCTAGTCTACACCTGGACTTCAACAGGTTATGAGCCCTGATACCCAAGCAGTGTAGTGCCTAGTGGCTGCAATGCTCACTAGCTAGTCAGACCTGGTTCAAACATTACATGGTAACATTGCATATGTTCAAACCTGAATCATGGCACAATGCCTCACTGCTCCATAGTGCAGGGCATCTGGTGGGGAGACTATGTCAATTCATTACACTGACACTGTTCACATTTTGGAATCAACTATGTCTACTTCCTCCTCTTCCAAAGCTACCATCCCTGTTCTCACTGGTGCCAACTGGAACCAGTGGTGGCCTTCTATGTCTGCCTACATCCATGGAAGCAGATGTATGTATGTGGGTCACTGAGTTTCCCAAACTGGTTCTCTCCACAACAAACCCACCAACAAAAGACAACCACAATTTCTATATCACATAGACCAAGGCCAACAACACCATTGAAGGGTCTATCAAACTCCATCTCTTGGAGTCCCTGAAGGCCAAGTTCAAAGTGCAGTCTGATGCTGCTGCTCTGGTCAAGGCGCTCGAAGATGAGTTCACCTCACCCAGGATCACTGGTGCATTTACACTATTCAAAGAGCTCCTGGATATGAAGGTTGCCCAGTCCTCCCATCCTGCACCCTCTCTGGTGAAGGTGGTTATTTTATGCTCCCATCTTAGTTCTGCTGGATGTACATATTCCTGAACAACATCCAGGCGATGCTTCTGCTTGCCAAGCTCCCTGCCTCCTTGGACATAGTCACACAAATGATTGCGCAAGCAAAGGATGCCTTGAGGAAGGCCAAAACCCCCACTATGGATGAAATATCTGCGGCTCTGATCCTTCCATGGGATCAGTGCCATATGAAGGTGCAACCCCAGGCTGCTCAGGCCAACAAAATCAGCACTGTAAAGCACAAGGGGAATGTCCCCCAAATCTGAGAAGCAACAGGTGCCTCAGGGTGACAGCTCAAAGAAGAAGTGGAAGCATGGAAAATGCACTGGAAAGAAGCAGAAGCAGAAGCAGAAGCAGAAGAAGGCCAGCTCCTTGCACTCCCATGCTGCACACATTGCTTTGGTCACCTATGTATCACCTCACTTCTCTCTCCCCTTCAGACTGCCCGTTTTCTTTACCAAACGCTGCCCCCCATTTTCCCCTTACCTACGCGACGGTCTTCACTTCGTCTCACTCCGAGCTGGTCTCTACTCCGGACTCTCCTATTATCCCTCGGTCTCCCAAAGCATTGATTAAAGAGGCTGAGATGCGCTCCATCCATAGCTTCCTTGGTGCCAGAGAGCACCCTGCTGATCTTACCGCCACAGAGTTTCAGTTCTTCGTCAATTCGGTGACGAAGTTCTTCCTCCTCCACGACGCGCTATGGCAATGTGAACTGCACCAAACTCCTTTTGCTGGTCTTTCATAGCTATTGAGTCTTTTTTTGAGATGTTGCCAGAGATGCTCAATAGGGCTGAGGTCTGGTGACTGTGCTGGCCAGTCAAGGAGCCTAATCCCTTCAGATTTGAACCAGTTTTGAGCCCTTTTGGAGGAGTGTTTAGGGTCATTATCCTGTTGAAAGATAATACTCTCCTCAGGAATTCCAGAATTCTCCATGCTAGGAAGCAGATTGTCCTCTAGAATGGACACATACTGCTCAGCATCCATCCTCCCCTCCACCTCTGCAAGTATTCCCACTCCATTCCAGCCCATGCATCCCCAAACCATCAAGGAACCTCCTCCAAGCTTCACTGTTCCCTGGACCTCCTTGTCTAGTAAAGGCTCACCACTCTTTTTCCACACATACATCCTGCCATCTGACCCAATCCTATTGATTTTTGTCTCATCTGACCAAATAAGTCTGGTCCAGTCCTCCACAGTCCAGTCCTTGTACTTGAGAGCAAAGTCCAACCTTCTCTTTCTATGCTTGACTGACAAGAGAGGCTTCTTTTTCTTGACCACAGCCTTTAAAGATGCAGCCTTGAGAACATTGCGAGCAGCTTGGGCAGAGATAGGAGAGGCAAGGACAGGGTTGATGAGATGGGTGGCTTGGACAGCATTGTCAGCCTTTCCAGTGGTAATACTAGAGACAATCTTTCTCTTGTCAAGAGAAGAAAGCTTGGAAGGACGTCCTAACTTGACATTCTCCTTTTCAGGGAGGAGTTCCTTGATAACTCTGGCCACAGTGGACTTTCCTAGACCAGTCTTGGATGCAATCTGTCTAGCAGAGAGACCAGATTCAGAGAGAACAAGGATATTGGCTCTTATAGAGGTAGGAATGGACTTCATGGTGTGGTGAGGTCAATTGAAGTGGGGGACAGGGCATTTATATGGCTTGGAATTATGTCACTTACATAATTACACAGCTTGGTAACATAGCAACCATCAATAGCTGTCAAATACCTATGTTACATAGGACATAATGATTGTCAAATGCAGGGTCAAATAAGTGTCCCAATGACATGTCATTTTGATATGGCTGCCACACTGTCAAATCTTCATCAAATCCTTTGATTCTTGCACCCATGGAGAGCCGAGAGTGGGTGCTTCATTTCATACACTCATATGTTAGGGGTTATCGACTTTAGTGAAAAACATGCAAACATTGGGACACTTTTTTGAGCCACTGTAGGCTCACTTGGTCCATGTGCCAGAGTCCAACTCTATATAAGATAGGACTCCTCCATGTATTTCTCCCCTCTAGTTCTATGCAATCTATTGTGTTTAACTTCAGGTCATCCAGCTAGCAAGCTGTTGCTTCTAGGCTGAGCTTTTAAGTCAGGGTTGACATAGTCATATTCTCTTGCTTCCCTCTTTGTGTCCTCATACTCCACTTGAGTGTGTGCTTCGACCTAAGTTGAACGCATCAGCATAACAATTGATAATACTTGTCTTTGACTATATCTCATCTTGTACCTCCTATAAATCCACTTCTCTTCCCTCACTCTCCCACATGAGATCCTTGTTAACCCTTCAAGAGTCTTTCACTACGACCTCCGACCCGAGTCTGACCACTGACTCACCTCTGAGTGCACTATACTCTGCAGCCGCTCCCATCTATCACCTCTGAGCCTTGGCACTCACTTGGACTTCCTTAGCATTGCCTCGCTGGCGCGCCTTGGACCACCACCATCATCCTCAGTAGACATCAGAAACAACAAAAGAGAAATTAGGGACAACATAACTTGAACTGGGTGTAGCACATACACTGAAGCTGAAGTCCCTGTGGCAACTCCAACTCCAAGGTTTTGGAATGTTGGCAAACACCTTCAAAGTCACTCTGACTTTGGAGGTGGTACTAAGAAGAATAGAAAGAGATTGGAAAAATCCCATTTCTGACAGCAACCAAGTGTACTTTCTTTCTTCCATCTTATTCTTTGACAAAGACTCATTGGCATTTGATGGTCTTACAATCTGAGGGTAAGTCAACCAATTTCCACATCTTTCTATCAGTGAGTGACTTCATTTTGTCATCACAGGCTTTAATCCAATCTGATTGATCATCTTTAGGCATCTTTTTAATGTTGCAGAAGAACTTCAGAATATCTATGGTTTCCACAGCATAAGATAGAAGTTCTGTAAAGAATGCAGAAAATAACTCTATTTTTCCAGCATGTGAGTTAGACTCCTCCTCATATGAATTTCCTGGCATGGGAGTATCTTGATCAAGATTCTGATTACCAGATCCTGATACATGTGGAGGATGAGGTGGATCCTGAAATTCCTGTCTAAGAACTCTTCGTATGAAATCCTGTTCAGATCTAATTTCCTGTTCAATTTGAAGCAGAGTATGGTTCCTGTATACCAAATCTTTTTATATGACAGGTTTAATGAATCTAGGGGGTTGAACTCTAGGTTCCATGGGTGCTTTCGGGTGATCCTTTGAGTATCCCATAGATAGTTCTGTATAAGATGGTGGTGGTGGAAATCTAGGTCTAGGATTGGGTCTAGCAAATCCAGAAGGTGTTACGATTTCTTCTATGCCACGTCTTTTTCCTCCTCTTGACCATAACATCTCCTGTTCACTTACGCCTTTCTTCTCGTTCCTCCAGAACATCTTATGCCTAAACCCAGCTTCCTTCTTACATGCTGTGCATGGCCATTTTTACTTCATGACTCATATCGATTCCTCATGGGACGCTACTTCCTTTCCTACGATTATCGTAGTTCTCTTCCCTTCTATCGCACAGCCCACAGTTTCCTTTTCCGTCTTCCTCTGCTCTTGTATCTACTTACACTGCTTGGTCTGTGTGCCGGGTCTCCACATATTTAACTAGCGACCTGCCTGTATTTTCTTTCTGACTTTGACCTACTCAATCTACGGTCTTAGCTCACTCGTGCCCCCCTCGGATCTCTCTAAGTCTTCGTCTTACTTCTGAGTAGACGCTCCTTCATATCATTTGACCCTACAAGCATTCGACTTGTAGTTAAGTCCTAGATGAACCACGTCAAGGCCGACTCTAGAACCTCAGTCCTTCGTCCTCAGTAACCCTCGTCCTCCAACCATTGAGTCTACGTTTGCCCCTACCTGGGTCACACATAACAGAAGGGTTCCTCAGTCCTTCTGCCAGTTTAGGATCTGTGAGTTTGGGTGGATGGGATCGTCCATAAAGACCTTCTTCATCGCTAGTATCCTCAAAATCAAATGTGGGTAAACCCGGTCCAGTATAAGGAGGTGTAGGATGATCATCTTTATTAGTAGTATCCGGAGGTTGGTGGCCATTGCCTCCTCCTGGATCAGAATCCTCATTATTGTTGGTATTGTGAAATTGATTTATGGAAGGCTGTTTGTCTGATATTTTCTCTCTAGGCCAATTGGGAAAATCACAATCATCAAAAGTGGCAGTGGAGGAAATTACAACTGTTCTTCTGATCTTTGACCAGAAGCAGTAACCTTTTGTTCCAGGTTCATACCCAACAAAGCTCATATCTTCAGATCTGGGTGCAAGCTTGTTAGCTCGTCTATCTTTGGGTTACCATTTATGACGATGTATTGGTTGTGTTACGGCTCATGACACCTAATGCCAGCACAACGGACTTAGTCGTTTCTTTTCTCTTTCTTACCTTATCAGATTAACACTAAAGCCTCATGACAGCTACACTGCCTTCACCTTGTGCTCGACACACACCTTCACTTATTTTTGTGCTGTGCACAACTTCTTCTTCTTTCCTATGCTTCTCATTTGTCATAACCACATGCCACATGTTTCACTTCCATTCTGCCACCGCCGTGCAGTTGCCTCATGTCTCTCTTCCATTCCATTCCATGGCTATGATTGATGCATGCCGCTAACACATGCTCCCACATACTTAGTCTATGTTGAGACTCATCGGTAGATCCGATACATACATGTACATACACACTCTGGTAGTATAAAAGGCCTAAAGTGCCAGCCAGAAAACTCCAGTTTAGTTCTCTTGGTCTTTCCCCACAATAGCCAGTAAGATCATCTCCTGAACCAACTGCTAGTGCTTTTGGTCAGTTCGCTTTTCAACTTTGATTCCCTAGAGCTCAAGCTTGATGCTATTTTGCTTTTGGGTTGTTTCAGGCTGCCTGTTTTAAATATGAAGAGATGTTTCAACTGCATCTTGCTAGAAGAAGGTGTTGAACATGTACTATACTATTTCATTCTTTATTGTAGTGTAGTATAGTATACCGTATACAGTATGGTTAACACTATTATATAAGCGAACCTCCAGTACATATATTCAAACTCAGTGTCTGAGTTCTAATAACATCTCTTTCACTTACCACTACGTGCCATTCAACCGTTTCTACCAACCGGTGAGTACTAGCACTTCCTTCCTCAGTACTAGTCTACACCTGGACTTCAACAGGTTATGAGCCCTGAATAGCCAAGCAGCGTAGCACCTAACAGCTGCAACGCTCGCTAGCTAGTCAGACCCGGTTCAAACATTGCATGGAAACGCTGCATACGTATAAACCTTTGATGGCACCATGTCCCACTGCTTTACATGCAGGGCATATGGTGGGGAGACTATGTCGGTTCGTTATGCTGACTAGTTCGTGTTTTAGAATCAACTATGTCTTCTTCTTCCTCCTCCAAACCTGCTCTTCCCATCCTCACTGGCGCCAACTGGAACCAGTGGTGGCCCTCCATGGCTGCTTACAGTGACTCCAAAAACCGTTCCAATAACTAACCCCAAACCAGGGCGCGAAGCGCCCTGCAATCACCCGTGGGAATTACACCTCACTTTGGTAAGGCCAACCACCATACAAACCCTTGGCTACAAATCGGTCCCTGGATCATGTGATTCGGCTCAGGGGCTGTGGAGATATGTCTGTTTTAAATCAGGAACACCATTGGAACAGTTTTTGGACTTTTGATACTGAGAGGATATTTGGTATATATCAGT
Source organism: Xerocomellus amylosporus (assembly GCA_038090735.1). Lineage (NCBI taxonomy): Eukaryota > Fungi > Basidiomycota > Agaricomycetes > Boletales > Boletaceae > Xerocomellus > Xerocomellus amylosporus. The sequence continues at coordinate 5,016 of JBBPNE010000827.1, read as the reverse complement.
ACTTGGTGTATCCTCCTTTGGCCTTGACCACAGCCTGTACCCTCCTTGGCATGCTTTCAATCAACTTTTGACACTCCTCGACAGGTATCCCTTCCCATACCTCTTGAATCCTCTCCCATAACTCCAAAATTCCATTAGGAGGATGCTTATACTCTGCCAGCCTTCTCTTGAGGTAACACCAGAGATGTTCAATGGGGTTGAGGTCAGGAGACTGTACAGGCCACACCATGGTCTCAAAATCCTGCTCTTCTAGCCACTCCTTCATCTTTTTACAAGTATGCTTGGGGTCATTGTCTTGCTGAAAGACAATGTCAGGTGGATCAAGACCATAATACTGCAGAGTATTCAGCAGTTCATCCTTCAAAATCTGAAGGTAGAGGTCCCCATCCATCCTACCATCAATCTTAGCAGCATAGCCAACTCCCTGGAAAGTCATACACCCCCATACCATCACAGATCCTCCTCCAAATTTCATAGTCCCTTGCACTAGCCTGTCACTGAGGCCCTCACATGGCTTTTTCCACACCCATTTGCGCCCATCTGACCCTAGACAATTGATTTTGGTCTCATCAGACCATATGACCTTCTTCCAGTCCTCTATGGTCCAATACTTGTGAGCAATAGCAAAGTCCAAGCGAGCCTTGCGATGCTCAGCAGAAAGTAGAGGACGTTTGGACTTGACTACAGCCTTCATCCCAGATTTCTTCAAGTGGTGACGAATGGTGTTAGGATGGAGAGGCTGGTTGATGACATTGGAGAGTGTTTTGGTCACCTGGACAGCATTCTCTGCCTTATGAGTAGCAATGAAGTTGATAGCATGACAAATATTGGTAGAGGAAAGCTTGGATGGACAACTCCCAACAGACATTTGGAGGTCAGAACACTCCTTGGAACAAAGTCTGGAGATGGTAGCAAGGCCCACACCAGTGCTAGATGCAATGGAGCGAATGGAATGACCAAAATCAAGCTGTGAGAGAATGGTATTCTTCTGAGTGGTAGAGAGAGATCGCATGATGATAGTGGTAAAGAGTAAAGAGGCATGTGAATGTTTTAAAACTCAGATGACATGTTTACATGTATATCTTTGTTTGTAGCACCAAACAACAGCAAATAACCTCTTACAATATTGAGATCCTATATCTTATATCAAAAGTCCAAAAACTGTTCCAATGGTGTTCCTGATTTAAAATAGGCATATCTCCATGGCCCCTGAGCCGCATCACATGACCCAGGGACCGGGTTGTAGCCAAGGGTTTGTGCTTTGTTTGGTCTCATGAAAGTGAGGTGTAATTCCCACGGGTGATTGCGGGGCGCTTCGCGCCCCAGTTTGGGGTTAGTTATCGGAACGGTTTTTGGAGTCACTGTACCTCACTCAGGATACGTCAAATTCATGGCAATGCTCCTCAGTACACCAACCTCGTCTAACTCCGGATTCAGATCACCAGTGATGACGGTCCGTGCGGAAAAGTCCACACGCTTCCCCATCAGATTTCCACGAAGACGGCCCTCTTCTCATTTCAGACACACACGAATGGCTTTCACCAGACAGCCACTCTTCTGCAACGCTTGTGGGATACCAGCTATATCATTGTCCATACATGTCGCAACGTGGAACTTAGTCACATAGCTGCGTCAGTAATGTGGGAACATGGTTCATTCGTTAGGCTCACCTGTAACAGTTGCTCAAACTCCATGATGACATGTGCAGCAGCTCCCTCCTGTTCGCAGCGCCGAACATTTGCGGAGACTTTGATGATATCTCCAAGCTTATAGGTCAAATTGTCTTCACTCCTCATTGCGCCTCCATCTACCGCTATATTCGGGCGAACAAGAGGCGGGGGTACGGGCATCACGGTCAAAATCATCCACTCAGGTCGTGCATATTCATCCGAAAGCCCGATCAAGTGCAGATCTGAATCGGACATCTTTTTGAACGCTGTGTACGCTTCGGAAGGCGTAATCACCCTTTTGTCCGGTTGCATTGACTTGACATCCTATATGTGTAAGAGGTAAAACAATCAACAAGGAAGTCCTCAACGCGTTGCGTCACTGATATGAACCTCGTCTTCATCCTTGGGTCGCTTATACTGGACGAATAACTTGAGACCCCCCTTTCGGATCTGTGGCTGGATGTGACCACAACCACCATGCCCTTTCTCAGGCTCATCGGCATCGCCTTCGGCTCCGTCCTCTTTGGATTCGTCAGTTTCGCAAACCATTTTCGTCTTGCAGTGGGCCCAGACAACAGCCATGCATGCTTTGAGATCGCGAACATGCTGTATTTTGTTGGCAAAATTATGGTCGGACTGAGAAATGCACATGATATTGGGACACGAAAATTGCAGGGAGGTAGGGATAAAAAACATCAGTAAGCATGTTCAGAAGAAAGATGTGACGTGCGCAAAAAGGTCACTACTATGACACAAAAGCATCACAAGGAGGCAGGGGACAAGCAAATCATTGATGTATATGCTAGGCCACAAGATGCGACACCTCCCACCTGCGTCACAGGCAAGAGAGCGGCATGGGAATCGGGACCATAGTGTGCAGTGAGCACACCAATAGTGGACACCGTTTTATTTTCGCACTCCTCGTTCAGCGCCACATTTCACCACTCACCTTGTGTCCAACCAACACTGGGCGGTTGCAATGGCTCACGCGGTGATCAAGCGACTGAAAATGCGCATTAGCCACGCCACAGGAGGCCAAACACCTCGATAACTCGAGGGACTGCTGTGGGTTTGGGGTTCTCCAGTGGGATGATGGAGAGAGCCCCCAGAAAATTGGGAGGTGGGGTGTGAAACGAGTAGAGTTAGACGCAACTCACGATATCAGCCTTTAGTTTGCCACAGATACACTCAAGAATCTTTTTCACTTTGACAATGAAGCCTTTGGGGGATGTAAAGAACCACCAGGTGTGACTGGATAATGGATGGGACGAACCTGGACAGAAGACTGGTCTGGCTAATTATATGAGGCCAAAGTGGCCAGGACACTCGAACATGCCCTCTCTGCAGGTTTGGCAGTCTCATCCATGACCTCTGGATGTTGATTTTGGCCACCGAATAGGCTTTCTGTGGATAGGAGGACAATTAATAATTATGTGCAGAAAATGGGTGGGAAAATGGGTCGCACGATTTTCTCTGGAGAAAGGATGCTAAATTGGACTTCCTTGACCTTGCAGGAGCCACCGAGCACGCAAACTTGTGACCAAGCATGACTAGGAGAAATTGAATGCGCGTCTGTGTTAGGCAGAGGGGGTGTGTCTCAATGAGGGTCCAAGACGTGAATTAACGCAAATCTCCCTCGATCTCATCTCTGCTCTATGAGGCATGGGAGGATGGTGGAATGAAATGAAGACAGACGGACAGGATTGATGCATCATCTGGCTCAGTGTCTTCGGGTGCCCTATCTTCCATGGACAAGCCTTGTGTCCAATGAGCATGAGATCCTGCCTGGCTGAAAAGGCCCGTCATGGTTGCTGTCGAAAGTGAATCTGCATGGTTTTGGCAAGGCTGGCGCACTGGATCGAGCCTTGGCTGGCAGACGGTGGGTGTGTATAGCAGTGTACTAGCCGATCGTGCTGTGTAAAGCAGGACTTGCATGCTTGGAAAGAGTTCTCTAATGTGACTAAGCGTTACTGTAACCGTGACAGATCAGACTCTACCAACGTGACTCTTAAGAGTCTTGTCCTACCCCTGCTCACTGTGATTCCAGGTGAAAAGTTCCCCGATCAGTGACAAAGTGTTAACTTATAGTCTCTACACGACATTGTAGATACTCTCACCTACACTCTTCCTACTCTGATCATTGTGATTCCAGGTGAAGAGTTCTCTGATGATCGACTACGTGTTAACTTCAAATGAGATCAGACGATAATCCCCATCGGCCAGCGACAGTCTCTAGGCGACCCAAAACATTATAGGAATACTCACCCTCTACTCACTATGATTCCAACCCAACGTCACATGTTCCACTGCCCCTATTGCAACAAGGAATTTGAGAGCCGTCAAGGTGTTATGTGCCACATCAGCCAACCACTCAGATCATGTCGTGCTTGGCAAGATGACCTTGTCTCCGTCACTGAGGTTCTGGCGAGAGCACAGGAACCACAAACAGGATCACCCGTCCCTTCCCCCGAACTGCTGATGGAAGATGATGAACTACTGATGGAAGAAGATGCTCCCATTATGGATGACGGTGTTTGGCACGTGAACGAGGCCATGGATGTTGGCGCTGACACACAGGATGACAGTGGTGACGTCTCTATAATTCTGGATGATTTTATAGAACAGCAAGGCGGACGGTCTTATTCCGTGATGGAATTTGAGGGAGCCTCTCAGGCTTTTGGCTGCGGAGAGACATTCCTCGATTGATTTAACCTAGATGTCTATTCGCTTCTGCGTAAAACAAACCTGTGTTATCCGTTCACAACTCAAAAAGAATGGAAATTGGCCAAATACTTGTTATGTTCCTCACTTAGTATGGCTGAGATTGATAAATTCCTGAAGTTAGACGCGGTAAATATCAGAATTATTGAGTCATGCATAACCATCTGATCCATGTGTGCCTATTTCGAGATCAGAGAATTGCACCTCTCCTTTCACACCGCCAAAGAACTCCGTGGCCGTGCCGAATCACTTTCCTCTGGACCTCGGTGGAAATACCGAGTTGTACCAACAAAAGTGGCAACTACCTCGCCTGTCTATCTATATCTGCGGGACCCTCTGGATTGCATCGAACTTCTGTTCAATCATCCTTTTTTTCACGACAAGCTTGATCTCACTCCTTGGCGTGTCTATGAAATTGCAGAAGACGTAGTCGAATGTACATACAGTGAGTGGCTTACTGGAAATGCTGCTTGGAGGATGCAGGTACATTTGAGGTCATACAGTGGCTCAAAAAAGTGTCCCAATGTTTGTATGTTTTGCACTAAAGTCGATATTCCCCAATACCCCCTAACCCGGGCCCTAACATATGAGTACATCAAATGAAGTACATACCCCTGGCCTGCTA
>JBBPNE010000826.1:0-12354 GCA_038090735.1 Xerocomellus amylosporus | reverse complement strand
TGATTTTTAAGGTGCGCATACAAGACTTTTATAGTCCGGGCATTCCCGAGACTGTCTAATGCGAAACACGAACAGAAAGGTAGTAGGTAAGTAAATGCGGCGCTATACCGGACTCATGCGATGTATTCGAATAAGTGCGAATTATAGAACATGAAATGCGTACTAGAAGAAACTGAGGGAACAATGTTAAGGGACTCACCAACGAACCGGAAGGAGCACAGACGAGGATAGGACTGGACCGCGAAGGATTCGGTGCGAGGAAACAGGGTCCGGTTTAGCGGAAGTGCGGAGGACGAGCGGTACTAGCTGCGGGTGAAGCGGAGGGATGCCGGATGCGATAGGAGGGAATGGGGAATGTGTGAGGGTGTAAGACGATAGGTAACTGAGGGAGCTGTGCGACCAGGGAATGGAGATTCCCTACAGCGCGGCTACCTTGAGTGGTTCCAGGACCTCGTTTAGTGTGCGGTGGGTAATCCTGTCATGTAACAAGCCCCAGGTGCGACTGTCTTTGTGAATAAATTTGGGAATCGGGAGCAAAGCCAAAATCAGGTACGTATGGAGTGAGATCTTCGAGCGAATGGCGGGATCAATGTTTGCAAGGCTGATGAGGAGGGGGTACGGTTGTTGCACCGTTGGGTAATTCTTCCTTGTTACGCGAGACGTTTAACAAATGTCGAGACAAGACAATGGGCTAACTTCGAGGAGGAACTCACGAAGAGTCACAACGTCTCGAAGAAAGACTTGAAGGAGCGAAGGACTAGGAAGTTCTGAGGGACTGAGAAGCCTCAAGAAAACCCAAGGACAAGAGAGACTAAAGACGAGGAAATCGGCCAAGGATGCAAGTCAACGCTAGATTGCGTAGATCAAGAATACAGTACAGAGTGTAGTCGGTCTAGTTAAGTACTAGGCGACACGTCATCAAGGAATACCAGAGAATCGGAAGGAACGATGAATAAGAGGGAACACATAACTGATACGATAGAATCGGCTAAGGAGAGTTAAGTCCGAAGATAAGAAGAGATAACAAAGATAAGAACAAGTCTCCTCCGGTAGTAGACGGGGAACGGTGCGAGACGATCATAATACAAAGAAGGAGGGATTCAATGTGTCTACGACGAGTAGGCAATGGATCCAGTCCAAGCGGAACATACCCATGAGGACATGGGTATGGTGAGCGAAGGAAAGCAAGTACAAACGATGAGAGAGAAGAAAAACTGTAACATTCCTAGGTTAAAAATGAGTAAGACGACAGTAACAGATCAAACAATCGAGCATACCTGAATCTCCCATGCACGTTCCCCACTCAACCAATCCTCGTATATGCGACAAATGTGGGCAGCTGAGGTCCAAACCTTTCGTGGGGTGAACGATATGTGAGGGGAAAGCAGAGGGTGGGTAAGGAGAGATTATATGCACTCAAGTGCTGGGCGATAGAACAAACGGATTGGGTGCTTGGTGGGCACCTCACTTTGCAGTCGTTTGCATAACCAGGGCGGTCCAGATGGCAGAACCTCTACACGGGCACGAAGCTCTCTCGCAGTTTGAAATGACAGGGAAAGTCGCTTGATCTTGAGTCGATTAATCACAGTCAGGACAGAAATAACAATTACTCACAATGCTTAGTGATAACAATGAATTGATAGCGGCCATGCTAAGCCCGGAGCATATGCACCAGGACGAGAACTGCCACTTGTCAGCGGAGCAAAAGGAAAATACAAATTCTCCTGTTGTTCCTTAGCGTGTTCATCCTGCCAGAAAAGGTCCATGAACGTCAGCCCGCCAGGATACGAGTCACTACAGCCCGGGAAAACCTCAGTGAATGTTTGTCCATCGCCTGAGTCCATCCTGTCGTATTCCATTTCTTGATCGATGCCATCAAGGCGAGTGTCTGAGTCAGAAGGTAAAAATGGAGGATAGTCGTTATCTGGTTGGGAATCCATGACAGGAGACTGAAGAGGGCCGGGAGGGAGGATACCACCAACAGAACTCGCTTGATTTGAGCTGTTTTGAGAAAACTGCAAATAGTTAGAGGTCTGTGAGTGATCTTGATTGCAATTGGCTCCGTGGCAGTGCCCCATTGGCTGGTTCAAGTGTTGAAGGACATTGACCTCCGAACAGAATCTCTTCCCACAGCGTGGACAACTGAGTTTCTTGAGTCTTCCTCAAGTACTTTTCGCTTTGGGCATCGGCGCGAGTGAGAGGACCAGAAGGACTCAAACAGAGCGGAGGTTTCAAGTCAAAGTGGCTAAGTGTGTTACGCGAGACGTCGACAAGAGTTGAAGCGGGACAACGTCTGGGTCAGAGGAGGAACTCATGAAGAGTCACAATGTCTCTGAGACAGAGGTTCGGATGACGAAGGAACTCAAGGGACTCGAGGGACTAAGAGGCCTCGACAGAGACTAGGGTTTAGGAGACTGGGGACGAGACCAAAGGTCAAGGATGCTAGTCGATGCTAGATTGCGTAGATCAAGAATGAAGTACATAGTACAGACGGTCTAGTATAAGTACTAAGGGACACGTCATCATAGAACATCGGAGAATCGGACAGAACGATGAGTAAACTGGAACACGTAACTGATATGAGAGAATCAGTTAAGGAGGGCTAAGTCTGATGATAAGAAGATAACAACGATAAGGCCATGTCTCCCCCGGTAGTAGTTAGGGAACGGTGCGAGACGATCAAAGAACAAGGAAAGAGGGATTCAGTGTGTCTAAGACGAGGAGACAGTGAATCCAGTCCAAGTGAAACATACCAAGAAAGACATGAGTATGACAAGCGAAAGAGAGGAGATACAAAGGATGATGAAGGAGAAAAACTGTAACAAAGCGTGTGAACACGTCGATCAACACGAATTGCCATCTCGCGTTAAACAGCCTACTATCAAATGAGCGGCTGACTGGGTCCCACATCTCCACTCTTGAATGAGGCGGCCCTGGACGTCTCAACACCTTCCCTATGACCCATATCGGATGAAATATTTCATTTCGTGCCGTTCTCAACTGTGGATCATCATATGATTTCCCCCATTTACTACCCGCTCAGCCAACCTCATCCAGTTCCCCCCGACCACAGCATCCATTCACTATCATCTTCCTCGAATTCAAATCATCCCAGGATTCAAGAGGATATCCCTCGACCTCTCGTTGCCTCTGAGGACGATTCGGAGGATGATGTACCCCAGCATACTAGTGTTGTAAGCCACGAACAGAGCCAGCTCCCTTGCCGCAACTAACTCTTTGCATTCCGATGAATACTCAGGAACCTGGCGGCACGGACCACATTGTTCCTGCCCCGTGCAGCGCTCAAGAAGACTACCTTTTATTGGAAGCGGCTCGTGCTGATCATGGTATCATCCTCGCACACAAGTCTCTTACTCGTCAAATCATCCATCGCAACACGCTTGTACTTCAGTACAACAGAATGGTATTGGAACGGGCACAAGACGATCTCCATGCCGCAGATTGCTTCGTCGGACAAGTTCGTTTCCTGATTCGCAAAAGCAGCCAGAGCGCTGCATATGAATATGCAATGCAGGAAGTTCACTTGCCGTCTACACCACGTATGTACCCGATATTCTCGTGCTGCACAATGCAACTAACCATCTGTCGTAGAGCGGCCATCAAAGCATTCTTCAAGTTCGTTCGACATTGATCTCACGTAGTCTACGATAAATTGTAGTGCATTTATATACTTGTGTTGTATATCCATGTATTCTAATGCTCATTGTATATTCAGTTTCTATGCTCAGATATCAATGCCTACGTGGTTTCTAGTTATTGTTCTCGATTATCGTCATGAGCACTATGTTGGCCATCACACCATCAAATACTCTCTTTTCTCTACTCGATGACGAGTGATCACCAAGTACTCCTCAGGTGTGGGCCACCATTGACAGCCTCCATGCTGAAGATAGGAAAACCAACAGGTGGGTGGGACTGATGTGCTGTTCCAGTTCTGTCACGGTTCAAGGGAGAGTTAGTACTCTCTCGGACAAGAGGAAGGCTTCAGACGTAATTCTGACGGAACCCACGATACACCCGTGCCCCGACCGGCTCATGGTGGCGACGAGTACAACTGGGAACACGATGCGGCCGTGTCGGCGACCCCGTAGAACGCCGAGTCAGATATCAACCAAGTTGTTGCCGGCGTACATGAAGGAACCTGGGGATCAAGAGTGGTGCTCTTTCGGTGCGGATTAGTTCGAATTCTGGGTGCTGCTGGACGTGACGCTCATCGCATGTCGTCTACAGGGATCCCTCGGAGACGGAGGTCGACCCAGAACCGCCACATGTGATGCCCTCGCTCACCGAGGACAAGGATGAGCACCCCGAGATGCACGGTGTGACATTTGATATCCCGGTCGACCGTGTTGAGTCGGTGAATACGATGGCGGGTGCATCAACAGCGAATCTAATGCGCAGGTTGTCGGCGTTGGTGCCGGGGTCCCTTGAGCTGCACCGTGTCGCAACACCTCATGGCCATCGTCGGAGTGGGGATGCGCACAGTTGGGAGCGAGGCGGGTCTACTTCATGGACACCGGCGGGGGATCTCTGTAGATAGTAACCATGCTGATCCCAGGGGGGAAGCGCCAGCATATTCTCTGTGGAGGGAGGGATCATCTCACTCGGCATGCGGAAACACGAGCGGCTCGACGATGGGTCCGAATCATAACCATAATTGCGCGCACCATAGCCTCATTTTTCAAGTACTGGCCTTGCTTAAGTACAAAATAAGCACAATGAGTTACGAGAGATTGATTCCTGTAGCGGATGGTCAATCGGAGATTATAAGTTCGGTGTTGTGCACATGATCAAGCCCGTCTAAGATGGTTAGCGTTAACGTTGATCTGTGAGATTCCACCTCCCTTGTTCAAACTCATGAGATCATCTATGTAGCCCAGCTCTAGATCACATTATGGTCGCCAGCTGCCGAGGCGTTCTCGTGCTTGACCAAGCACCTCAGGTATTCTGTTTGGGCATGCCTCTTTGACCAGTTGCAAGTGGTTACCAAGGTGAAGAAAACTCATGGACTTCTCGAGTGGTTGAATGAGAATGTATGGATGCGATCTGGTGCTGGTTGGATGAGGGCCATGACAGGAAAGCTGTCCTTTTTGCGGAATCGTAACTGTGGGACTTCTGATCTTCGAGGGGTTGACGTTCAGCGCTGTTTTCCACTTCCAATAGGATCAGAAACCCTCTGACTGATGCAACCCTGTCTTGTTTGAGACGCAATTGCTTTCGACGCCTGCGCAATGTTTGTCCCTGGCAGAAAAACACAACTGCGAACTCATTCCTTACTTCCTGTCAATGGCGGTGTGAGGTGCTGGTAAGCGAGGAGAGCGCAACTGAGATCCAACCCTCACCCGTTGTTCCGTCTGCGGACGTCAAAAAATTGTCCAACACCATGAACGTGCGTCTCCTCCCAACGCTACTCGGTTACCTAGAGAACCAGGACAGCCTGCACATCCCCATCGCGGATCACCAATGTCGTGTTGCATTTCCCAGCAAGTACGAAAGAAACTGAAACTCATCTCAGCAAGTTGTTGACGGTGTTAAGTTAGGTGCTGCGATCTCATCCATGAGATGGTGTATTGGATCGCAGTCGCGCTCAGGCTCGGTCCTGCATATCTCCCACCGGTAGCCCTCTGCAAGCTTCGAGCAGCACTCTTGCGCAGTCCACAACTGCACGTGCTCGCCTTCGTCACGCGCGTATTGTTGGCCTACACCATCTCGCCGAATCGCACTGATGCCGCATCTGACGACCTCAACAGGTGCATCGATGGGAGGACCAAGGAATTAGAGGGGAGAGAAGCAGTCGTGACTCGTGTGTGGCAAGTCGGGAAAGGACGTCCAGCACAAGGAACTTGAGAGGACGCGCGAAGAAGACAATGGCACGGCTGAGGAAGAGGGTGAGTGGAGCGGGTAGGAGCGGGCGGTGGAGTAGGATACTGATGATGGAGACGAAGGGGGCTCAGCGACGGGGACGAAAACAGCGGCAGCGATAAGAGTGAGCCAGAGGATGGCATGGACCGTTTGGAGCCCTCAGGCCTCAAGGCCTCACCGTTCAAGTTGTCTTCGTCATTGTGTACTGGGGGTCATCTGGAAGCGATACGGGTGATTTTAGTACGTCTGTTGATGCCGTGCCACAGCCATTCTACTAACTCAGTTAGCATTTCAAGTTGTTGCAAGTCGGGGTGCGGTGTGCTCACTGCACCTTTCGGGTTTCGTGCCATTTTCCTAGCATCCATTCCACCACCGTCGCAATAGTATGATGGACCGGTAGTACCAGCTTGCTCATTTGAGCCATCCATGATTTATTTCTGTCGTGTACATTTCAATGTCATACTTTTGTTATGTGTCTGTGTCTACAAGTGTCTGACATCATGATGTGAAGTGTGAACTTAAAATTCCTGCGAACGAGTCTGCTTCAAGTTGTCAGGATAGAGAAGGACAGCATGAGACATACGCTTGGCATTGCTATGCTGAGCTGATGAAAGGGTCCGAGTTTGACAGGCTTTGACAGGCTTTGACAGAAAGGGGCAGATTGCATCTTGGCTAGGTGATGCTGTGATGCTGTTACCTTGGCTAAGTCAGAAGGTCGGTTTGCTGATGTAGTACATTCACCCCCCATTGGGCCTTTGGCCCAATGGCGAGCTCTTGAGCTTGTCTACCCTTTAGTGCACAAAGCTCAGATTTCTAAAAATTGTTGTGTATCGAGGACAAGATAACAATGACAACTTGGTGTGTCAAGGAGTGGGTGTACACTGTATCTGAGTCCAAATCCACACTCAGTTTGTCCTAAAAAACTCTAATTGTCATGTTACAAACTTGGTTGACTTTGCGTGTCCGCAACTGTAACACTTTACATGGGGCTTATCTACGTTGCACGTGCTCTCAGACAAGTCCAAGATGGGGTTTGTGGTCACGCGATCCTGAGAATCCGCGAGGACACCCCGCAATTGAATTTTCCGAACGTCCGAACCATCCAAACCATCTGGGCATGTCCGAGCACATGCCCAACATAAATAGAGACAAACACAGGACTCTCGTACTAGTCAGCCACATTGTTACTTCGTCCGAGCCTTAGGTTGTTACTATTTGCCCAAGCCCCACGCCTACGAAGACACTTATCGGCGTGGGAGGCTTCAATGGACCTCGCACAACTTGCTTCTCTGGTAGTCAACAACCTGTCCCTCCAGGCCATTCATCTCAATCAGCTTCTTCTCTTCTTCGCCGTTGTTTCGTCTCTCAGAGAGGATCTCCTCCTGATTCAGCCATCTGAACATGCTCCTGCTGTGCCGCCCGCTGTCCTTCCATCGTCCGTGGAGGTTTTTATAGCGTCTGCATGCAAGATCCCTCTCAACATGATTCAAGACTGCTGGGATCTGTTCAAGGATGTCCTCTGGCACGCGAACTCCCCGAATGACATTGGTGACGTCCTCCGAGCACCACACCATGTTTTTGAGGACTGCGGGTTGTCGTCTGGCTTTAGTACGTCGACCGCAAAGCTCCAGTCCATTGTCTTGTTGACAGTCCTTGTTAGCTGTGCGCACATTATATCCACCCGAGCAGGTTTGTTCAACTCCTACTTGTCGACGGACGGCAAAACACCTCCGTATGATGCAAGCAGAGCAGCGGCAGTGTGTTCTGTACACGCTCGCTGACGGCGCAATCCCGGTATATTCCGTTCACCTTACTTGTGAAGGTAAGCCCTTCTCTCTCTGTTCCACGGTAACATTGATGACGTCGTTTGTGATTGACAGCATGCAGTATCAACTACCACCACAACTTCAAGGTTCACCACGGGCAGAGAATCTACTATGGCGGCATTCCAGATATCCTGCAAGTTGGCGAGCATCGGTTCGTTGAGAGGCAGGTAGTCGAGATGTGGATAACACTGATGGACACTTGGTGAGCCAGTTCGCCGAGTATGACACATGTCATGAATTAAGTATGCATTAGGGTCTCTGCATCCTCGTGTGCTAACTTCTACAATCGCTCGCTGTCGCAGTCAAAGGTGCCTCCTCCAGGATGGCTGGTGAGCTTTGTGGTGTCACCAGACCATGTCTGGGACGCCTTCCTCCTGCAGTCTCTCCTTGAAGATGTTCTAGATCGCGAGGAGTTTCTTGTTGTTACCCACACAGGTGATCAGCACTCTCGCTTTACAGATCTAGTCCAAGCACGCAATCATCGCATGCGCATCAATGGACAACCTGAGATCTCACACTTCTGCAACCACTGTACCCGGTGGTATCATGGTCCCGACGGCCAAGGTAGGCACCGTGATTCAAACTCGTCCTTCTTTGCGCTCACAGTAGTCATATGGTCCACAGTGGATTGAAAGATGTCTGCTGTTGTTACTGACGGTATCTGCATTGGTCACCCCTGCTGCAGTCACTACAACTGCAAGCTCCCACTCGGCGGTGGCAAGGACCGCTTTTGTCATGTCCACACGCATCTTGAAGACATTTGTGCGATCGTTGGGTGCAGCAAGGCTACCGTCCAAGACAAGTTTACCTGTGACGATCCATCCCACCAAGAGGCCGAGCGTATTCACCGTGAGCGAGGCCAGTTGCAGTTTCAGCTCCACAGGCGTCTGCAGCGAGTGCGGGATGCACATCGATACACGCACTCTCCTCGTGGCCAAGCCCTTGCACAGCTCACCTCTCTTGAGAACGAAGATGAGACCTTTGCAATTGACGGTGACTTGGATGACTCAGATGAGGACAAGAGCAGACACGGTCCAGATGACGACATGATCCAGCCTGAGGATGAATCCGCGACTAAGTCTCAGCCCCAGCACAAGAAAATTCATGCCAAGTTCACCCGCTCCCAGACCCATAACGAGCAAGTTGTTGTTGCACTGTGTGGGATTATTCTTGGGCGCAACACGATGTTCGGCGCAGATGGGATTGCAAGTGTTGCGGTATGGGTTCTCTTATCGTCTATGCCACTTTCTCATTGATTGCTATAGGAGTTTCTCAAGCGCGTCTTCTATATTGACTTGCTCAAGCCAAATCATATAATCTTCGACAACAACTGCGGTCTTGCCCAGCACATCAAGGGCGATCCATTTTTTGAGAACATTGGTCTCTCAGTCGACGTTTTCCACTTCAAATCGAAGCATAAAGAAAGTCATACATTTTGCCAAGAAAACTGCAACCCTGCAGCATTTCCCGAACTTCTCGGCATCGACGGTAAGGGATGGTTTTTCAATTCATCTGTGGCAGAGCAAACAAATGTTTGGCTTGGAGGATATCATGCCATTTGTCGAGAAATGCTCATCGATAAGTATGATTTCTTTTTGGACCAGATAATATTGCGACGGAACCGTGTCACGAAGGCCAAGTTGGAGAAGCAGGGGCATTGCCCTGGCAATTGGCCTCTTCCTACATCAGTAATGTCATAGATTTTCACCTGTAGTACTTGTAATAGTATCAAAGTGCTTGTGACAATCATGATCAACTTGGAATTCAATATAGCGTCACGAAAACGACAGTACAATGAGATAGACAAATCAAAGCTGGGTACACAAAGACAGCAAAGACAATACAATAGGCTACTTTTGCTTTCTCGCTGCCACACGCATCTTCCTCTTGGCCGCTTTCAAGTCTGCATCTTTGGGAGGAAACGCAGCTATGAACTTCAAATACCAACCATCTTCCTCATATCTGGCTGTAAGAGCCCGATCGCGCGCATCCCTCAGAGCTTGCAACCACCGCGCCTTATGATCGTAGTAAGTCGACGACTTGAAGGGAACATTGAAGAATTGTCGGAATTGTATCTCCACCGTAAGGTCACCTTGCCGCTCAAATGAGAAGGATCGGTGGACATCCATGGCATAGAAGCTCAATGGGAACTTAGCAGCTTGCGGGAGACACCGGGAATCACACGGGCGGATGCTTCCTGCACAAGATAGGGATGTACAGGTAAAGCGTCATCTTCATCTGAAGATAGACCTGCTCCAGACCGAGTCAGTCGTTAGTTGGTTCCTTAATGCAGCAAAACTACTCACCCTCAGCGCCACAAGTGTCCTGAGCGTCCCTCGAACTTGGAAGTCGTAAAGGTTCATGCACATGATGGGGCTCGCCAGTGGGCCCCGGGGGATGAGTAAGTCTATCCCCTGACTTCTGTGAGTGAGGCTGCGGGGTAAGATCTCCCACAATCATAAACGCATCATCTTCAACATCAGAAGTTAGGGATAGATCAATGACTTCACGAGATTGAAGCTGCCGGGTGTGGGCGCGTAACTCTGTCTCAACCAACTTGCACTTGGCTCGTTGGCGTTCTTGAGTGAGCATTGTGTGCAAGTTTGGCTGATGCTGCAGAGACAAAGTAGTGCGGGCATAGAGGCGATCGAAGCTAGGGAATGACTTGACATTGATAGCTTTGAAGAAGAGTCGTTGCCCAGGTGAAGCGACGATGATCGTGCTGTCAACTTTCGTCTTGATCCAATAGTCAACGTCCGGGTTGAAGTAGTGCACCAACAAAGGGGGCTCCTCGTCGGGATGAGCAAGCTCGAGCTCAATCAGGACCTGTCTAGTGAGCTTGAAATATGGATAGCTAAAGTCTTGGAAGTTCACAGACGTAGGCTCGACATTGTCCTATACCACAATCAGACACAGAATAGTTGATTGGTAACGAGGTGACTTACTGCGGTAAAGCTAAATGCAACGACATACTCCATGGCCTGCTTCCGCTGCCGAACTTGTTCCGCGTCTCTTTGACGTTTCTCCTCAGCACGTTGCTGAGTCACCGCAACATGGTCAACCAAAAAGGGCCGCAGATGGGACACGTAGTGGGGATTCCCTGAAGGATCAGACGCAGTGAGCTGGGCTTGAGATGTTACAACCTGGGTTTGTGACGGAGCGGGAATGGATGAGCTGGATGCACCCACTGTGTGTAAAAGAGTTTCTGGTGACGGTGCAGGAGGGGAGCCTGAAGGAGAAGAGTCTTCGCCGCCACCATTCGACTCGGAGAGAAGCAAAGGATCGATCTCAGCATCGGTGATGGGATTCTCGAAAGATAGTATAGAATTGGTTTGCGTAGGTGCTAGGGATGGTGCTACAGATGGGTGTGATGGTGGGCCAGGGAGCATTTGGGAACTCGAGGGACCAGCAACAGGGTGACTTGCAGATGTCTCAGCGTTGGTAAAGTGTCCATCGCAGGTGCACCCGCCAGCCGATCAGCAATGCTTCCAACACATACAACGTCGGCATAGGTGGGCAACACGGGTGACTTGACATGTGCGATGGGCACACTGTGTACTTGAAGCTAACCCAATGTCTGCCTCCGGTAGAGGGCCAGTGACAGTAGCTTGAGGAACAGTCAATATCAGAATGTTAGTACTTGGTAAACATGGTACTTGCCAGATTGCATCGCATTCGGTGATGTTTTTGGACTGTTACCAAGGCCGTCACCCCACCTATACCAGTTGTGAGTGCAACACTGCAAAACGAGAAGAATAAATAAAGTGGTGCACTGAGAAAGGGAGAAAACGTACCACATAGTATGGCCGTCCAGCATTCCCCGGATTCGGATTGGATGCAAGAACAAAACGGAGCGGAACGTCTTCGCCACCCCCACCACAGCGCCGTGTCTCAGGATACGGTGGAGGTATAAAGGGCATCGGGAGTGCGATGGAACTGATCTTGAGGCTGGGGGCGAGTGCAGGGATGCATGCGCCATTCATGCGCTTATCAGCATGGCAAAGATCAACTGAGAAACGATTGAGATTAATAGTTTGGTGATCGGTGTGGCTGACTTACCTGTGAGTGTGAAGAGAGAGACATACATGGTTGGTATAGAGTGAATGTATGACAAGCGGGAAGCAGAAAGTGGAAGGTGAGGCAGCGGTGATGGGCGGACGGTGGGTGGGCACAGGCCGTCAGAGGTGGGTGTTGAACGTTGAGGCCTTGAGGTGGCAACGAGGCAGTGGCGATGGGCAGGCAGTGGTGGATCGGCGGGCGGAGAACTAGTACTGTTGAGTGGGCGGCGACAAAGGCGGGTGCGCAGCAAGTCAGCAGTGTGAACAGGGAGCATAGGGAGAACGGGCAGCAATTAAGCTGAGAGAGAGGCGGAACAGTGCTGTGATAAAGAGGGTAGGGAAGGACGGTGAGGGGGGGGGATGTGAAGAGAAAGGTTGGTCACCCTTTATATACCTTGAGGCTCAGAGCTTGAAAAGGAAATGAGGAACGATTGCAATGACATCATATCAACTATGACACTGTTACAGTTTTTCTCTTACATCATCATTTGTATCTCCTCTCTTTCACTCGTCATACTCATGTCTTCCTTGGTATGTTTCACTCGGACTGGATTCACTGTCTCCTTGTCATTGACACGTTGAATCCC